>JUDQ01000266.1:0-11251 GCA_000812075.1 Scedosporium aurantiacum
TGCCCAAGGGAGGACTCGAACCTCCGTTTCCACGGCCACAACGTGGCGTACTGACCCCTATACGACTTGAGCTTTTATTCCCTGTTGTTGTTGGATAGCCAAGGGCAGCTGTGCATATGTGGAGGTTTGGTCTGAGGGATAATTTGTGAAGCGCATGCGTTGTGGGACTAGCTCTTTCGGTGGAGGTTGTAGTCTGTGGGACACCGAAGCATGCGGGCAGAATTTTTCGGTCATTTTACTCGATGACGCTATAGATTTAGCCCTAGCCCTGGACTAATATGACTTTCCATGTTTCCCGCATCGAGACAACTGGAGAGTCCATCCCTCTTGATGAGGATGCAATGGAATGAGATATTATGAGAGATGGCGTGTCAAGGGGGGAAGACCGTCGGCAACATCATACTCGGTTGCCCCCCGCCACCCAACTACGAAGTACGATCCTGGATTTTCCGAATCTACCAGGTTTGGTATTTCGGTTGAGTATTAGACATCGTATCTCAGGCGAAAATTGCCTGGATCCTGCCTACTATCCTCTCTCGGATAGTGACGGTCCAGATCATCAGTAGTCCACTACGCCTTGCCCTTGGTACCACTCGCAGTACCTATATGAGTTTCCGTCTAGCGTCACCTCATGGGTGGGTGGCTGGTTGACGTAAATTCGGCCGGGCAGATGGGAACATTACTGATTTCATTTCCGTCCAGTCCCTTTTCTATGTGTTACTGCTACCGTGATCCCTGAATAACTCTTTACACATTGATGGCTACGATCTGGGTCCCTTGATGGCGCGTGAGTATGAACATTGAGTCCGGCTCTAATAGGAGAATTGCTTCCGCTCCCTGACTTTAAAGGGTGGTATATTTCGTAGTACGGTCAACGAGGTGCTATTTTATCTCGTGCGGAGAATAGCCCATTAATAGATCTCAAGCGAGAATGGTAAGAAGTCGTGGTGATGAGGAAGTTGATCGTATTCTCAAATGATATGGCGGAAACCATTGCCCTCAAGTCTCCTTCCCAGGTCAGCTCTGGCGCAGGGCAGTTCTTCTCCGGTCAGTGGCCACCGGCCATAGCCAGTCATTTTCTCCTAGCCGCGAGGATAGTACATTTAGTCGTATTGGGTAGTTTCTATTGGAAACAAAACGGGGAGATTTCGTTAGATGGAAAGAGTAGGTAGAGGTTCGTCCCTCCTTGCGAACTATAGATAGTACATCGATAGCAGTGCTGGGAATCAACATCTGATCGGGCGGCTAGCGCAATGGTAGCGCGTTGCTCTCCTACTAAATAGGGAGCATCAAGCAAAGGTTGCAAGTTCGAGTCTTGCGTCGCTCGCTTCTTTTTTTGCCCCCTTCTCGAAATAGTACTTCGTAGAGCCGTCTTCTAAGCCCTCGAAAAAGTGACGGGCTTCTTTCAAAAGATGTACTTTGGAGTCTCCAATAACTGCTACTCTGGAGGGGAAGAGGAAAGAGCCTGGAAGAGTCTGCGTGGGTATACCGATTGAAAACCCCGTAGGTAAACATTCCCTTCTTTCTATGTAATTTTTTTCTTCTTTTTTGTATCTAGAACCGCCGTATCGTGTAGAATAGACCCTCCCCCCCAAAGACACACATATGGGAGTTATGGGTTTAGAGGCTGCTGAGTACTTTTTAAACATTGTTCTCCGATGCGGACAACACTTCATCCTCGTAACCAGTCTTCGCAAGATCCAGTACCAGTCCGGCAGCAGTATCTCTTCCAGGGCGTTCTCGTGCCTTTCGTCCCAAAGCTCTCGCCCTCTCTCTTCTTGCCACGGCCTCTTCGCGATCGCTCACTACCCTCAAGAAGGCCTCGATGAGTCCCTCGGCGGTCCACTGGGGGGCCGTCTTCTTGCATCCCCAGACACCAATGTTGTAGTATTCGGAGAAGGTGGCAAAGTCATACAAATCAACCCATAGTGGGAGGATGATGTGAGGAACACCAGCGCTGAAGAACGGTGGTTAGCTAGAGTAGCCGTAACCACTAAGAGTACTTACATACCTCAGTGCTTCATGGTAGGAATTTGAACCACCGTGATGAACAGAAGCAATAACATCCCCAGCCTCCAAGAGCGCCGCCGGATCAACAGTTAGCCAATCAACCATCCTCACTCGATCCTCCTCAATAAATTGCAGGAGAGGTTTCTTAAAATCGTCGCTATAGGTATGTAATTTCTGGAATTTCCACAGAAACTGAACGTCGACCTGGGTAGCGATGTTGGCGACAGCTTCAGCCATAGCTGTAGCCCTCCCCTCATCGTAGACGAATATGCTTCCCAAGTTGATCAGAACAGTCGGCTTCTGCTTGGCCCATCCGGTTAATTCCGGATCCTGCTCCTCAGCTGGTGCTAGTGACAACGTTATGGGCCCGACGGCAGTGACGTTAGCCGGGATGTGGTCGAGTGGAACCGCTGCTTCCAGCATAGCCTGGCAGATCCAAGGTCGGTCTACGCGGTGCGAATGGATAAAGTCTAGAGGATTCTTGATTCCGTTCTTTCGTAGGAATGCTCGAGACTCGGACGCACCGGGGAGGGTGAGGACGTGATAGACGAGCCGAACGATCGAGAGGATATTAGCGGGGATCTGGTTCCATGGCAGGGGAAAGTCGTAGCCAGATGCGGGACTAGGATACGATCTGTTCAGTGGAGGGTAGCTTCCGGGGAGTGTCACGGTAGGGTTGAAAGACTTACGCAGGATATTTCCACAACGTTTTACCCCATTTCTGATCGAGGATGAAGATTTCTAGGGTATTCGGCGACACGACAGTATACATCCGATTCTGGTCCTGCGCTGCTTCCATGGCCGGACGAAACATCGGATCTAGGACAACGAGAGCTGGATCGATTTCCTCGATCAATTCGATGCAGCGGCGATAGATGGCCAAATGATCCTCATCCGTCCAAGGCGCGAATATCCAGCGGAAATTCTGGCTAAAGTGCTTATTCCCTTCGAGGCCGGGCGGAGTGATCATGGTATCTACAGTCATGATGTCGCGGGCATTAAGGGCATCGAGGTAATCAGTGCCAGAAAGCAGATGAAAGTTGAAGGGCTTCGCGCCGGGGTTGCTCTCGCGGGCGGCTTTCTCAATGCGCTGGATCCTGGACCTCATCTTCTCGAACGAGCCGAAGTGGATGGAGACATCCGAGTCCTTTTCCGCCATGGCAAAGGCGGTTGCGAGATGTACATTTGAATACCCGAGGTTGCTATTCACCAGGAACAGGACGGTGTTGTTTTTTCCTTGAACATGCGGGGCGAAAAGGTTCGAGTTGCGCGAGAGGAGAAACGGGATGGTGATGGCAGCTATTAATCCCACGGCAGCCAACGCTGCTATTGGGGAGGAGCGGATGGCCAGAGACATGATGGGATGGCGGACAAGAAGACAGGAGACCTCTTCCGGATTGTTCGAGCCGAATGGATCTAGGATCTAGGACGCGATGAAGTAGACATTGATCCTGGTGAAGCGAAACCATCTGATAAGATAATAAAGCTCTTGGCAAGCTCCAAGCTCCAAGCTCCAAGCTCAGGGCGCATCCCACAGGCGGACCTGTTGACACGCTCCGTCGATTGCCACGTTGCTTGGCGGTGGTAGCTGAAAATACGACGGGTACCATAGGCAAGGGTCATGCAGCGTATTATGCCCAATGAGGTATGGCTGGCAGGGATCAGGACCGACGAGGTATCATCGTCAGTCTTACACAGTGTTGAACATCAGACTTGGCATGCAAGCCATAATCCGCGGTCGGTCCATGATATCCGATCCTCGGAGCCCAGGATTTGGGAGTTGAGGATCAGAATCAACTGACATGGGTGGAAGTCACAGGTAATCGTTTAATGTATACGTGTAAGTATTTACTAGGGGTGAGAAGTATCCTGTCAAGCTCATGAAAAGAAGAAAAGCTTCCTTCCGCACGGGACGTGAATCTGCGGAGGACTGGTGGACCAATCTACGCAGGATGTGGAAGCTGAGATTGACAGTGTACACTTGGCCTTTTCCTGCCCGCCAGCTTATTTTGATGCAAGGGGACGTAATATCCACCAAGTCTCGTCTCTCTCCTATTTTCGATTTCGGACGAAGAAGTGACTGGTGCTTGAGCCCTTCCATTGGTGTGCCATATTATGAGTCAAACCGGACGACCAGACAGCCAGGCTGATTCTATCAATCCATTTTAGGCCAATTCCTGGTCTGTCTACAAGATCCAGTGTAAGGGTAGTTCAATTCAGGATCTAACTTTGTGCGCCCCCTCGAACACATATTCGTTGAAGGCAGCATCGACGTCAAATCGCGTCTAGATGATCAAGAAAGAGTTCTGTCTCTATTAATGGTTTATAAACCAACAAGTATAAGTCTATGAGAGTATGTCTTTGAGAATATCTATGAAAGAATGGAAATGCGGGTGGTGGATCCCGTTATTTACTTGTCGGTTCATGTGTAGCCAGCCCCAATACCACCTAGAGCATGACGTCTTGTTTCCTTATTTGAGTCCCTTGCCCTTCTTCTTCGGAACGCGAACCAACCAATAAAGAATCACAGCAGCCGCAATATTAAACACGGCGAACGCCCAGAGGAACCCAAAGTTTCGCCATCGGTGGCCGAAACTGACGTTGATGCTCGACAAGAACGTGTTCGTGTTGTCCATCTGACAGTACTGGCATTCGGTCCCGTTACCTGCCTCGGGATTGACGAGATAGCCGCCGACGACGGACATGTAGGGTGCCATGTACTCGCCGCAAGTCATCCCTTCTGGAGAGCTGAAGTAGAGGAACTCGTTGTTGGCGCAGTGGACAGCGGCATTGGCGAGAGATGTGCCCAGGAAGCCTTCTATCACGTATGTCATTGGGTTGACGCGGTACATGAAGATCCAGAAACCAGGGAGGTCGTTGGGACCAGCGAGAACACTGCGAAAAAAAAATTAGTATAGGTTTTAGGGGAGCTCTCATAAAAGCTGGTCAGATATTTTGACCTACCCGCAGAAGGTGAACATCATAATGACGAAGAGATTAACAAGGGCACCAGCAATCTCCACGCTCCCCACGGCCGCAATAGCCATGTCAGCAAAGGTGCTCGTAAAGACGAAGAACGCCCAGACCTGCATAAACATGGCGATTCCGCGAGAGCCGACGGCGTTGGTGGCTTCAGCGTTGTGATAGAGGCCGATGGGGAAATACCAGCACACGAAGCAGAAGACGGACATGAGAGAGTTCCAGGCGATCTCCACCAGGACGTTGGCGATGAGGAAAGACTGCCACGAGTACGCGTTTGACGGACGCTCTCGCGCCTCGTAGAGGGTTCGCTGGGATACGAAGAGGGGCATGATTTGTTGGACGATTTGGCCGAAGGTGATGAGGAAGATGAAGACGCCGAACATTTGGTTTTGGAGGCCGCGCTGTGTGTTTTCGGCATTGAGGAAGGACAATCCGATGAAGAGAGCCTGAGGCAGGGTTAGTAGGCGAAAAGGTGAGACTTTATGCAAAAGTCGGTTTTTTTTTTCAACTTACACTGCCGAACGACAAGAGACACTTGGAGTAGATGTACGTAGGGCTCCTCCAGTACTGCTGGAACACACGCCTTGTTACTTCGAGAAGCTGTGTATTGAACGGAGCAGCAAACTGCCTGTAGGCAGACGGATCTTTGTCCGTATCGTGCGACTCTGGAGCACCCTCTCCACGTGCAAGACGAGCTAGTTCATCCTGAACTCCGCGATACTCCGGACTACCTCGCCATGCAGCAGGCCAGTCGATGTCAGTGTGTGCACCGGGGGCTGCACCGATAACTTCCAGCATGTACTCGGCTGGGTTAGCGCCAGGCGGACAGGGTGGACCACCGTTGCGGACAAAGTAATCAATCATGACGTTGGAATTTTTGCCGATTTCGCCGAAGTAAACGGTCCTACCACCACTAGCCAGCAGAAGGAGACGGTCGAATCGCTGGAAAAGCATAGCAGAAGGTTGATGAATTGTACACAAGATTGCCTGGCCGCTCTTGGTCAATTTCTCCATCAGGTTGCAGATGGACCACGAAGTTTGACTGTCAAGTCCCGAGGTAGGTTCATCAAGGAAAAGAAGAAGCTGGGGCCTCGCAGCGAGCTCGACGCCGATCGTGAGTCTCTTCCTCTGCTCAACGTTGAGACCTTCGCCGGGGACGCCGATGATGGCATCCGAGTATTCTTGCATGTCCAAAAGATTGATGACGGTGTCGACGTAGGCGAGCTTTTCCGCGTGGGTGTAACGCGACGGCTGGCGGAGGAGGGCGCTAAAGTTGAGGGCTTCCCGGACGGTGGATGTGTGGAGATGGAGATCTTGCTGCTGAACGTAGCCGGTTTTGCGCTGGAAGGATTGGTCGCGTTGTTTGCCGTTGACTAGCATTTCTCCTGTGATCACGCCCATGGTGACGCGGCTGGCAAGAACATCGAGGAGAGTTGTTTTGCCGGCTCCAGATACGCCCTGTCGATGAAAGTGTCAGTAGCCCGTGTTGATGGATGTGAAGCCAGAGACATTAAGCCATGTATACTGGGGATTTTATAAACTTACCATCAGGGCAGTCAACGTCCCCGGTTTTACCCACCCGTCCACATTATCAAGCAGCCTCCTCGGCTCCCCCTTAATTTTAATGTCGTAGCACACATCCTTCCAGTGGAAAACAGATACCTGCGTATCCATGTTTGACGGAGCATCGGAGTCTTCGGCCTCTTTCCGCACGACCTTGTTACCACCAGGGCCAGTCTCGACGTCGCCCGCGGACTGCTTCGGCTGCTTCTTCATACCTCTGCGAGTGAACAAGAGAACTTCGCCGCGAGATCGCTCCGAAGCAATGTATTCCGTGGCAACAAGGTGAAGAAGCATATACAACACGGCAAAAGCAATGACGACGCCAAAGTTCCTCCAACGGTGGGAATTCACGAACCCGTACGCACTTTTGATATAGTCGGTTCCGAAAACAAAAGGCTGTCCTGGTACGGATCCCGTGGTGGCGCAAACTCGCTGGTCCGCTGCAACAGAGTCATAGCCCGGCCCGGAAGGCACGTAAGTCGTACAGGGGAACGAGCGGCCGGTGAATTCATTCAGGAAGAGACTCTCCAAACCGTAGTACACGGGGTTAATCCAGCGGAACCACCCGATCCACTTTTCCATGTAGTCCGGGGGTATAGCGAAGCCGGTGTACAGAACAATGGCGAGCAGGAAAATGGACGCCGGTGCAAGGGCTTGGTCGATGGACTTGGTGATGGAGGCGATGAGGCGAAACAGCATAGACATGGACAAGGTGATGGTGAAGGAAACGAGGAGGAAAAAGAAGTATGGACCCGGCTCCCGTCGGAGATGCCCCATGAAGTACATGGTCGTATTGAGAAAGATGGTGTTGAGGATCTTATAAGGAAGGTCGACGATCATGGAGGATAGGGCTTCGGCACTTGGGTGGTAGAAGGCGTAGCGGGAGTGCTTCTCAACAATCTTTCTCTTGGCGTAGAGGGACAGGATCTCGAGGACGCTGGAGAACGCGTTCATGAGCACGACGTAAAAGATGAGAATGCTACGCCTGTAAAACGTCGCAGTGTTGGCTGGCAAGTTGTAAAACACACTGCTAACGATGAGGGCCTCGAAGAAGTTGCTAAAGAGCATAACAATGGGAATACTCGGGTCAGACTTGAGCATGACGGCACTGCGCCAGAGCGTAAGAGCCATCTGCTCCATATACGAAAGCGTAAAGGGCGACTTTGCGCGCTGCGCCTTGGACTGGTCGGCCTTGCGGGACTGGAGGAACATTTGGTAATGCTCGCCGCCAAAGGGGTGGCGCTCGAAGTAATCTTCCACCTCGGCCATCAGCTGCTTTCGGTGCGCGCTGGCCTTCCACGCCGAGGCGAATTCGTCAGCGCTGCGGGGCGCTTTGCCTTCCCAGCCGGGGCGGACGATGCGTTCCTGGGCGCTGGTCATGGATGTGAGGAAGTCGGCGGTGGTTTGCTGTTCGGGACAGACGAAGCCGAGGCCTTCGAAGTAGGCTTGGGCCTCGTCGGTTTTGCCGAAGAAGATTTGTCTTCCGTCGTAAAGGACAATAACTTTGTCAAAGATCTGAATGCAATTAGTAGGTTGAACGATTTCCTCCATTTTTTTTTCTTGGGCTAGGTTTAATACTCACATCATATGCATCTTGGGATGCTTGATAAATGGCAACGCAAGACGTGCTACCCATGATATCCGCCTGCGTCCTCAATGTTCGACAAAACTCCAGCGCGTTCGCACTATCCAAACCTCTCGTACTGTTATCCCAGCACTGGAGCGGCGAATAACTCAGCGCCGCCTCGGCAATAGTAACGCGTTTCCTCTCGCCTCCACTAACGCCGCGGATAAAGTCGTCCCCGACGCGGGTGTTCTTGGTATGCGAGATGCCGAACATGGCCATCGTCACGTCCCGGAGATGCTCGGCGTATTCCTTCCTCGAAACGCCTTCGGGGATGTTCTTCGGGCAGCGGGCGCGGGCGGCGAAGTACAGCGTATCGCCGACGGTTAAATGGGGGAAATGGTGGTCGACCTCGGCGGTGTAGATGGTCTCGCCGCGGAAAGCCGTTCTCATCTCGTTGGGGTGGACGCCCTGGTAGTTGACGACGGCATCCTTGGAGACGTGGAATCCGTGGGTGTCTCCGGCAATGGTCTTTAGGAAAGTCGAGCAGCCCGAGCCCGGGGGACCCAGCACGGCGAGCATTTCACCGGCGTGAACGATGCCCTCCAGGTCGTGCAGGATATCGATGCGCTGCTCCTTTGCGCCGCTAATCTTCTTGAGGGCGGAAACGCCCTTGAGGAAGACATTGCCAACGCTTTTCTGGAAGGACGTGGAGGTGCCGAATCCGTACGCGCTAAGGCCCTTGAATGCCACGCCAGTCGTCCTCGGCGGGCTCCCTTCGGAGGTATCGACCCGAAGAGCGTAGAATGCCCTAGCCCATTGGCGCGCGTCGAACTTGGGACTGCTGGGGTCGAGGGGTCCTTCGATGGGGAGGGGGAAGAGGGAACCGGCCGCGGCGTGGGATTGGGTGGTTGTCAGTCTTCGGGCGAGCTCGTGGACTTCTTCGTTCATGCGCTCGTCGTCATCGGCCATTCGGTCAGCGGTTGAACGTCGAGGGTGCCAGTCCTTTTCGGCGACGGTGGTTGTGGATTCGGCGGCGGAGGGGGTCGTTGGGGGGTGGGTTTTCTCCGGGGAGAGGGACTGCACCGGGTCATCCCCTTCGCCTCTCGCATTGGAAGCCATGATAGCGCCGGAAGAGCAAACACAAACGCACATACAACCAGGCCGAACCTGGGTTGTCCGAAGAAGGGAGAATCAAAGAGAGTGTGATCAATTGTGACATGAAGACATGAGCTGAAGACAAAATCCAGGAACCAATTGGACTTATATATATCCTTTTTGAAGCTACATTGTCTCGGCGCGGGCCTCCCCCATATATTTTTAATTTTTTTTAATCGATCTCTTGGCCTTCGTAAGCTAAGCTGAGAAATCCGTCCCTGGCCAGTGTAGACTGCAGAATAGACGGTCGGTCGAATCCCACCTCCGCCGATCGTGGAGTCGCGGACTTTGCCAAGACTCCTTTATTCTGGTGCCTAGTTTCCCCAAACACGAGCAGGGGGAGGACCCGGGTTCCACTTTTTGCTTCCGGTGGGCGCGTCATAAAGACTCATAAAGACTCAGATCGCTCTCCGCGGGGTCCGAATTGCTGCGGTTGTCCACTGTTCTTAGACCCTTGCCCATTTTGGTCACCGTTTCCGGAATAACGTTTGAGAACCCCACAGCCCGCCAGCGGAGGAATGTGAGGGACCCGGGATCTAGTGTCAAGGTTTCGGAATGGGCGGGGCGAGGCGATCCAAGTGAAAATAAGAAGTATGGTACACCAGCCAGGGTGGATCGTGTCCGTACAGAGTAATCTGCTGGCGGAGGAATTTAAAAAGGTAGCAGACACCATTCACGGCGGAAGCGGTGCTGTGTTTTCGCAGTCGTTATGGTTAGGCGTAAGCGATCAACGGTCAGCTTCAGCTCGTCTGGGTTCTCCATGACGAAAAGGGACAAGTGAGTCATTCGGTGTCCACCACAGACTCCTCAAAAGGAGAGACGGGTCAACGCAAGCAAAGTCATAAATTCAATTATCTCATGTTCTTTTTTTTTTCTTTTTTTTTTTCAATTTTCTAATGCATGTCATAACAACCGTCAATGCAATTTCCCATGCTAGTCTCTTCAGACGCCCAGTTTTGGTGCGAGTTTTCAAGATTCGGCTTGTCTCCTCTCGGCGTTTTTAACCGCCCTCTCAAGCCGACTTCAAGCCCCAGGCCTCCTTAATGAGGCTAGCGGCCTTCTCACCGATTCCGTACGCGGGAATCTGGGTATGGCCGCCATTCAGAGTCGGCATGATGCTGCAGTCGACAACCCTGAGGCCCTTGACGCCCTTGACGAAGAGCTTCTCGTTGACGACAGAGTTGGGGTCGGACTCCTTGCCCATGGCACAAGTGCCCGCCGCATGGTAGCCTGTTTGATTTGGTCGAGTTAGTCTGGTTACGTTGCAGAAGAGAGAACGTTGAAGCTACACTAGTCTAGCTCGGTCGAGAATCCCCTCTCCCCGGTCTCTCCCCGGTCTCTCCGCGCCGAGCCCCGCACACATCCCCACAACTTAAAATAAACACAAAAAAAAAATTGAAATAAAAATAGTGAATAAATAAAGTAGAATAAAATGTTCAATGCACTCACAAGTAGTCGCGTTGTCCCTTACGTAGGGGATCCATTCCTCCCTGGAGCTGTAGGTATGATGCGTCAAATCTGACGGCCACGAACCCTTGACGATATCCTTGGTCCCGGCTCCCTGCGTGACAATCTCGTTACCGAACCGGCAAGCCTCGGCCAAGACCTCGACATCCAGCGGATCGGCGAGGTAATTGCAGTCCACAACGGGAGCATCCGTCGGATCCGCGCTGCGCAGGGTGACGGTGCCTCGCGACTTGGGCGCGAACAGCTCGGCGATGATGCTGAAGGCATGCTGCCCGTCGCCGGGGAATTTGTCGAACTGCTTCGGCCCGCCGTAGCATTCGGTGGAGAAGAACTCGATGTTGGGCTGCTTGGGGGTCAGGCCCATGGGGTCGCGGCCGGGCTGGCGCGGGGCGGCGTTCCAGACGGCGGAATCGGCGAGGCGGTCATCGAGGCGGGCGAAGGCGAAGATGCCGAAGGGGAAGGTGGAGAGGAAGCCGGTCTTTTCATTTTTCCATTGCTCGTAGGTCT
>JUDQ01000266.1:11643-49326 GCA_000812075.1 Scedosporium aurantiacum
CGACGACGGTGCCGTCGGCCTTGACGGCCCTGACGCCCGTGGCCTTGAGCTCGCCGTCGGCGTCCTTCTCGATGATGACCTTGTCGACGTGCGTCTCGACCAGGAGCTCGATGTTCTTCTTCTCGTTCTCACGCGTGACGAAGTCGGCGCTGGTGGTTCGGAGGCCCTTGTAGACCGACCTCGGGGCGTGTCCGCAGCCGTGAGGGTTGTTGCCGTGGGTGAACATGTCATGATCGAGGGGGAGACCCTTTGAAACCATGGACTCCATCAGGAGATTCGAAATGGGGGCGAGATCGTGGGGCTCGACGTGGAGGTGGCCATCGTAGCCGTGCTCCTCCTTGGTCTCGGTGAACCAGGGCTTGGTGTGGAAGGTTTCGGCCTAGATAAAAGCAAAAAGGAATTCTAGCGAGGGTCCTCGGAGATGTACTTCGAGAGAGGCAGGAAATAGAGAGAAAGTAGGCGTTCGCGCGAGAAAAAAAAAAAAATAATAATGATAATAACAAGAGTAATGAAATAATAATCATGAAAATGAAAATAAAATTGGGACGGAGATCAATTACCTTGGCCATGTACTTGAAGAACTCATCACCGCTCCAGCCCTCAAGGCCCCAGTCGTCGTAGTCCTGTCGGGAACCGCGAATGCACAGCGTACCGTTGCATCCGGAGCAGCCACCGAGGAATTTTCCTCGGCTCAACTTGACTTGGCGATCATTGACGGCAGGGCGTTTTTCGGAGATGATATTCCAGTCGGTTTCGCTGTCGAAGTTCTTGGACCATCTATGAGGCGAGAGAGAACAGGGGGAAGATAATTATTATCAAAGATTGGCAATCAAAACAAACCAAAACATCGGTCGTGGATCTACAAGGACGTTTCTTTGTTTACTTACCCTCCAGTCATATGGACATTCTCCAGGTTTTCATTGTGCTGGCCAGCCTCGATCACCAGCACACTGACGTCGGGATCCTCTGCAAGTCGGCCCGCGACCACACAGCCGGAAGTGCCACCTCTGCGAAACAAAAAAAAGCAAATGTTAGAGGATTTGTTTCTTCATGCGATGGTATCCCGGGGCTTTTTTCTTTCTTTCTTTCTTTCTTTCTCTTTCGGAGGGTTCAAAATCTGGTTCTATTGCCGATCACATACCCACAGACGATAAAATCGTAGATCTTTTCCGATTGTTCGCTGGAGGCCATGGCGTTTTTGCTTGGTTTTAATTCGCAAGTTCGGATAACAAGGAGTACGAAAGTACGAGAGTAATGATACCAATAATACTTAATGGAGAATAGAGAAAGGAGTAGAGGCAAGCTAGCGGCAACAGCTGAGTACCAACGTCCAAGATCCTTGACAGTGACACACCAAGAAGAAACATGGGCATTTTATATATTACAGCCATCGACACGCTTCATGCTTCACACAGCTCGCACCTCCTCTTTTCTCATGCGGGAAATTGGGGGACCTTGGCGGCTCGCAAATCGGCAATGCTGTCGTCACCGCCAGATTGAGATCTCCATTGTGTCCGGGTATCGGGAATAAAACCGTAGCAATGAGAAGGAGCGTCTCATACGACATTGAAGCAGGTTCAAGCAAGCTGAAGCAAGAGCTGCAAGAGCAGAAGCAGCTTGAGGCAGGAGAAGTGACAAAATAGAAGCCTGGGCCCTGGCGACCTTACACCCTAGAGCTGCTTGGCTACGACTGCGACGTGCTCGTAACGCCGATTCGATCCTTTGTTGGTGTAGTGTGGCAGGGGGGAGTATGAAAGGTGCAGGGGAGGATGCAGGGAGGATGCAGTGAAGCGGAGGAGAAGGTGGAGAGAGCTTGCAGGGCAGGACAGGACAGGGCAGACACAGACAGGGTAAGACTAAGGTAGGACAGGTGGGTGCAGGTGCACATGCAGATTGCATGAGGAGTCCATGAGGAGTCTGCATGAGGAGCACAGCTGGCGACCAGCCAGATCCTAGGAGCTTGCAGGAGCTTGCAGATGTTCACGCTAAAGAAGGAAACTGAGCTGCCAATCCATAGCGTGACAGGACGATTGGAGACGATTCAAGACGATTGGCGCTCGCTGGTGGAATCATGGCCAAGATGGCAGCATCCGTGACCCAGCGGATGTCTGTTCTTTCTTTGCTATATTACCTGTGGCTTTTCTCTAATTTAATTCGATTTTTTCTTTAAACATACGACGCAGGATCTAAACCATCTCAATTTTTCTAGTGGCTTTTAAGTTGGGGGTCCGTCTTCTACTTTCTCGCATGTTGTTCTCCCCCCCCTTTGGCGTCCTTCAACTTCTCCCCCCCTTCCAAGTCTTCCCTCCCCCATTCTCTTTCCCCCCCATCCCCTCACCTCGTGTGTTCGTGCAGCGGAGTTATCGTTTCCTGCATATGCCGAGGTCTTACGACCACTCACAGCCCGACCTGATTATTCGAATCAACTTCGTAAGAACTAAGATAGCGTAATCGATCTTCGACAGGGGTCCTCGTATGGAGCGGAGCCCAGCGGATCCCAACGCCCTTGTTCGGTGGGCTCATAAACTAGCGTAGTAGCGTAACGACGAGGGGGCTTCTCTGCCCAGGTTATGCCTGTTAGCCGGTTCAAGCGTGTCCCAACTGTCGAAGGATCTGGGGGGAAAGGACCAGAGAAAAAGGGGGCTAAGGTGGATGGCTAGAACAAGCCTAGGACGAAACAAGAACACACCAAATTTCGAAATGAATTTTAGTATGAATTAGTTTGCTTGTGCGAAGTAGTGGCGAAAGCGTTGGCCTCTGCGTGCCTGGTCAAATGCACAAGATCGACGACTTGGAATGTCATCGTCGTGCAAATAAGACTAGCCACTACCCCGGCATGATGAGCCCACAGCTTTAAAATCCATCGATCCTTTGTTTTTGCTTCTTTTTTCTCGGTCTCGGTCAACAAAGCACTCCACATGTGCGTTTGTGTGTGTTTGTGTTTTGCCTTGTTTTAACTGAACTCGACATCTTCAATTGTGTTGTGCTGACCTCGCGCTCCGCTCCTCCCGGTGTCGTACCACTTTAACAATTGGGAGAGTGTGAGAGAGAGAGAGAGAGAGTGAGACAGTCAGACGGAAGAACGTCTTGAACGATGACCGCGACTCCGTTCCAGACCGAGGCCTGGACCGAGTACGGACTCGGCTGCCTCATATTATTCCTACGATATTTCGCTCGATGGAAAGCCGTGGGATTCAAAGGATGGCAGGGTGACGATTACTTTGCCGTGCTGGCCCTGATGTTCTGGACTGTAAGTTTCGACGATTCGATTTTTTTCCCATCATGGCAATTGAGAGAGGTGGACGTGTAACTGAGCGATATTATTCGGTTCCTTGCAGCTGGAACTGTGCATGTTGGAACTTATTGGTAGGGATTTTTCTTTCCCGGGGGGCGCGCCGGCGCATTCTCTCCCCCAGAAAGCTTGTTCCATTCTTTCTTTTTTACTTATTCGCATCGCTCTCTTTGCAGGACAAAACGGAACCAACATCGGTGTAACAGACGAGATCGGGGCCACGTTGAGCGAGGAAGAGATTGCCCGCCTGGTTTTCGGATCGAAGTGCCTGATGGCCGGATGGAATTTCTACGTCACTTTGATCTGGTGTCTCAAGGGCTGCATGCTCTGCTACTACAACCGCATCACGTACGCCTGCCCGCCCTTCGCCCGTCCTTCGCCTTTTTTTGGGGTTTCCACAAAATCAGTATTGAGCTTATTCTCTCTAACATTTCGCAATTGACTTCGACTAGTCTCGGTCTAAAACAGCAAAAGGTCGTCAAGTGGACAGGAGCAGCAACCGTGGCGGCGTACGTCGCCGTGATGGGAGTGATCTGGGCTCACTGCACACCTGTCCAGAAGAACTGGCAGGTCGTGCCATATCCCGGAGGTCGGTGTTCATGGGATATTTCCGATCCCAGCAACATGTCCCCCCCATGTCCCCTCGGCGAACGGCGCTAATTTCCACACAGACCGATGCACTCTTGGCGTGGCCAATTATTTGTCCCTTGTCGTCCTGAACATCTCGTAAGTCGAACGTCATTGAAATCCTATGCCTGTCATCTCCGCGGCACCTTGCTTAGATGGTGCCTTGCTGGATCATGGATGGCAGATCATGTTGACAAACGATAACTCATATATTGAAAAAAAACAAAACAGGACCGATCTTGTCATTGTCATGATCCCTGTGCCATTGCTCTGGAAGGTCAAGCTTAGCATTAAGCGGAAGCTGATCATTGGCCTCCTCCTCTGCTCGGGTGTCTTCATCATGATTGCTACCCTTCTCCGCTGCGTCTTGTCGCTCAGGGATATTCAGGGTATCAACATTAGCACCATCTGGGCCATTCGAGAGACGGTAAGTAATACAGGGATATTGATCCTGCTTGCTTTTTCCTTTCTTTTCTTTTACTTTTCCCTGCACCCCTTGAGTTCCCCCACAAAGCTGGCCCACGCCACGCCAAGCCACATGAATCCTTTCGAACTTTTCCTCTTGTATTTTACAACGCACTCACACGTCCCCTGTCTCTCAATCTAGTTCGTCGGCATCATCGCCGTCAACGCCGCCAGCATCAAGCCCCTCTTCTCCAAGTCCCGCTGGCTCAGCTCGAGCAACAAGGACAGCAGCCGTAAAACCAGCGGCCGCCTCGACAAGTACGGCTACTCCCTGTCCCGCATCGGCAACTCGGGCGCGCGCCCGACCCTGTCCACGCGCCACCACCACGACATCACTGACCTCGACAACAACACGAGCGAGGAGCATATCGTCAAGTCGGCGAATTCGGAGTACGGGAAGATGGTCATGCACGATATCCGCGCCGGCAGCACGACGAGCGACCGCAGCACGCACCAGGACGGTATAATAGTGACGAAAACGTACGAAGTCAGCCAGTTTAAGTCTACGCTGGATGTTTAAAGATTTCGTCAATGAAAGTTTTGAAAGTCACGAATGTAAAATCCGGCAGGTGCCAGGAATGAAAGGTGGTCTGCCGTGCTGAATTATATTATATTGTTGTATTAGATGTCGTCGCCGGGCGGGAAATCCAGGCTCCCTAATAATATATCGAGCTCAATATTCACTTCAATTGAGCTCGGGATTAAATTTTTGTATCAAAAAATGAAAAATTCTAAAGTGAAAAAAAATAAAAATAAAAATAAAAATAAAAATACAAATCCTCTCTGGTGATAATAAGCTTTCGGTCCATTGGGCTCTCGCCCCCTTTTCCCCTGCTTGGACACTGGAGGTGACATGACGAGAATGTCGCCTGAAAACGTACGTCCTTCGTGGGATGAAACTGCAACATCTTGATTGGATGAGCTGGGTCTCAAACAATTTGAAGCATTTAGCTCGCCCCATTCTAGCCTCGACTAAGCGACTCTAATACAGATCTGGAAGATGCATACAAGATAGGTGTAGTTAAAGAGACAATCTTAATAAGTTTACTTCGAAGATGCCATGGTGCAGGCCATGATAAGCTACGAAGTACGAAGTACTTTGTCGGCGCTCCCTCATCTTGTCATCTCGTGATCAGGTGCTTGTACTTAGCATTTTACCTGGGATCTCCGAGGACGAGCGGACAAAACGTGCATAGTCACGTGATTTATTTAGACCGGTCCAGACTGCAGCCCTTGATTGGGAAGTACAACGTACAAAGTAACGTGATATTCGCACGAATGACTTGGTGGATTATGAAATAATCAAGGAATGCGGAGAGAAGCTGAAACGGATCCTGCAGACCGTAAAGATGGGGGAATGGGACTCGCCGTCTTTGCCAGACCCTTCGCTTCTCGTCTGTTCGGTACCAGAACGAGACGTTCAGCCCTATAACCAAATAAATTCAGACAATCCGTGCATCTGGGACTCTAACTTCGTGTCCCGAGACTACGAAGTAAACTAATTACCAATTACCTGCCGTTTACTTCGTACAAAGTAGTGTACTTCGTACATTGCACGGACGGAACTGGGCGGCCATCCCACCGAGTGGCTCCCACTGGGTGTGACGGTGTAACTGGGTGCGAGTGTCCGACCGTTTTACTAGTAACTAGTCCGAAAACGGCAAAAATAAGAGGTCTTCCCGTTCCGCTATGGGCACTGAAAATGCCAAGGACCGTCTCAGGGCAGCTCTATGGCCAATTGTATTGTCCGCTTCGCTGCCCGCGGAGTCCGATTTAAAAACTGTAACCGTAGCATCTGAATCCCTTCAAAAGGAGCGCGGCGAGACGGACTGCGAATCTCCGCCAACTACCGCCCTCCCTTCAACATCAATATGTATCAATGATGTATGTACCACCAATCGTCGGCGATAGTAACAATGCACTCAGCCCTACAATAAAATCGGACCATTTACCTCCGCATCCCTTCTTCTACCCTCCGTCATTGTCTTCTTAAGTTGGTGGTGGAATTTAATTTCCATAGGGCTGGCCATGGACGAGTCCACCAACCTTAACCCTATCGCTGTGAGTGAGTGACGGACTTTCAGAGTCCATTGTCCGCACTCCGCACCTCGTCCCGAATGTCCCCGCACAACTGACACGAAAGCTTCGTCTTTCATTTTACCACCAGTGCAAACGGTGTAAGGAACGCAAGGTGAGTAAAAAAAAAAAAAAAAAAGAAAGAAATGAAGACTGGTCGGCGTGCGCGGACTCCGGGAACACATCGCTAACGCCGACGACCGACTTTCGTAGATCCGATGCAATCGCATCCTGCCTCAGTGCGAGAGATGCAAAGCGCGAGGTGTCCACTGCGTCTATCCTCAACGAGTGAAGCGGACCCAGAAGCCCGCAGCGGGGCCGACGTAAGTTAATAACGCTCACGACACCGAACATCGGAGCGGAGGAGGAAGGATTCTGCTCCGCTCCTCATCGCCGATTATGACCGAAGACCGGCTATTAACGCTTCTCTTAGCACGGCGGCCGCCGGCGATAACTCCGCCATATCGGCCATCCTCGAACGTCTACAACGCGTCGAAGAATCCATCACGCATGTCCGGCCAGCATCGGATGTCAGCACTCCCTCCTACAGCATACATGTCGAGTCTCCAAGCCAGACAAGTCAGAGTCTCGGAGCCGCTACCAGCATATCCTCAGCACCTTCGGTAGTCTTTACAGGAACGACGCCTTCGCCGCGACTATTACACCCAGAGCCTTCTGCGCCGACTGCGCTCGATGCGACTGCTATCCTCAACGATGCCGTGGTCCAGGTGGAAAAGGTTCGGGCGAGGAGCCTCATGAGCGCCACTATTACTGAAGATGTGGCGATAACTCCAGAAATGTCCAAACTCTGGATCAAAAGTGAGGCGTGATTTGATAGATGACTATTGACATCTAGCATTGGCTAACTGTTGCGCGGGGTCTTCCTCTCGTGCTCTGATGTAGATTATTTCAGCCGAAAACCCGAAGACGCCTTTTCCAGCTTTCTTCCCCGGAAACTGCTCGAGATGATGCCCGACCTCGTGGGCATGCCGCACATCGACATCGATGCGTCCATCTGGGTCATCTACTACTGCATTCTCTACCAAGGCTGCTGGTTTCCTATGAACAATACGCCGCCGCCAGACTATCAGAATCATCAGAGGAAGCTCTACATTTGCTGTTTGCGGTCTCTGCCTGCCTGGAAGAAGCAGGCCACCGGGACCATAACAGACTTTTTGGCGGCCCTGTTTATTGTAAGCCCAGACCTTGTCTCTTCATGACACGCGTTTTCTTTGTTCCTTGTTTCCCGAAGCTGCGTCCACAGTTAACATGCTTCTCAAAAAGGCTAGGACGTCAGTCGAATACTTCGATCACGATCTCTTCTGGCAAACCTTCAAGGACGCCTGCCGCTACGCCCAGGGACTCAACCTCCACAACCTCGACAGCAACGCCATGTCCTCGACCGTACGAAGCATCGTAGCTCTCTGGGACAGGAAAAGCCTATGGCTGCTCATCCAGATCGACCTCTTCTTCCGCCTCCTGTGCGACACGCCTCCCGTGCTGACTGCAAACCTCGAAAATTGGAGAGTGAAGCTGCCGACGATATCGGCCGAGGAGAGCGAGACGGGGCCGAGGGCCGTGGCGACGTCGTGCTTCATCGTGGGATCTCGCGTGACTTTGATCCTGGCGCAGTTCTTCCAGCTTCTTGAGGCGCCGACGAGGCGTGATGAGACGCTTTTTGAGGAGGCTTTGGCTCTGTGTGGTGAGATCGAAAAGGTGTTTGATGAGTGGCAGTTTGTAAGTGTGCAAACCGGTTCCTATTTCTGTAATTTTGGATGAAAAAGAAAGGGGTATGAAGAAGAAGAAGAGAGAAAAAGAAAAGAAAAAAAAAAGGTGAAAATGGGGAGCGAATGAGGGCAAAAGAGGAAGCTGGAAAAGGGAAGAAAGAGAAAGAGAAAAGGTCCCTAACGTCTATGAAACAGCACGACTGGTTTAGGACCCGCTCCGAAGACATCAACGTCGTCTGGGCAGTAGGGGACGTCCTGCAGACGGGCTACGTCTCCATCATCTTCATCATGCGCAAGATCGCCGCCCTGCGCTCCGGCTCACCGACTCCAATCACCTGCGACGACGACGTCCCCGACCACCCCATCGTCCTCCGAGCGGCGCGGCGCGACCTCGAAATCTGCGACGTCGTCCTGCGGGACCATCCCTACGCGTCGATGATATCGTTCTTGTTCGGTGCCGGTCAGGCTCTCATTTCGTTTGGGTGCCTGTTCAAGACCATCTTGAGGTCCAGTAACCCGAGGGAATATGCCGATGATATCGTGGTGCTGGACAGGGTTGCCAAAGCGTTGGTGGGGGTTTCGAAGGAGCAGACGGATTTTGCTCCGTTGGCGCAGGCGATGGTGGATTTGTGTAAGGAGGTGCAGAAGAGAGTAGATGCCCAGGTATAATATTAAAACCATTCGATGGGTGTTGAAGAAATGATGATTTACACGACTGCGTGCGCCATCGATTGGACCCTGTACAATGGGATCGGGCATCCATGAAGGGGATGGGTGTCTTTGGGCGAAGGCCCCTATTGCGGTGCCCCCCTGCCACTCAGTCATCGTTTGATGATATTTGGATGACATCCACTATTGCGCCATCCTAGGAGGGTAAAGGTAGCTGAGCACTGGCTGTCATCAACATGGCATGTTGTGCTGCAACCAGAGCCCAAAGTATTGTTCCATCATCACAAACATTGATCTTGTTGCTCACTGTCTTCATATCCTCACCATACTGTCATATGGTTTGGAAAGAGGGTGATATTCTCCGCCTAGAAGAATCGAGTAAGCCTGCCCGGCGAGAAAGGCATAGTCTCGGGAAGGATGGAAGGTTATAACCGAGAAGCCGGTTAGAGATCTGAGGCCAAACAACACATCCTTCAAATCCCCACGCGTTTGAGGCCATTGAGTTCGGGGGACTTGGATGAGAGTTCGGGCGGGGGCCCAGTGGTGGTTCTTCTGGCGCAACCCGGTCTTATCTAGGAGTTCACGCTTTCGAGGCATGATCAACGAGTTAGCGTCGTTGGGCATGGATATTTCGTCATCAGCCACGTTCCAATCTCCTTCGGAAGTTTGAGCACGACGCTAGCGAGTCACAGATGTGCGGTTCCTTTCGAATTACACTTTTTTACTTTTCTTTTTTTTTTTTTTCCTGCCTGCAGCGGGCAAGGGACATTGTTCGCGGAATGTTCGGCACAGGACTTGCAAATCCACTGCGGCTTTCATGCTGCTAGGGCCGCTGGGTGGATCGGCATCATAATGCTAAGGTAAGTTGATCCATTCATTTCCCTTGACAGCTTGCATTGGGCACCCGTTGGTTCTGGATCCCTCTTGGCGGGAACGAACCTAAATACACTCGTACAAAGTGATGCATGGACCACTGGACACTAGCCTAGCCGAGTAATCTGTGTGATGCTCTGGTATTCCACGAATCCACGGACACAGTTCGGGGCCCCCCGAAGAATCTGATGGACCTGATACAGGTCATAGGGTTGCAGATGCATGACAGAGAGGGCGAGGCTATTCCCGAAGAGGCAAGGTCTGCCGCACTAGTTACCGAGGTAACCACGCTTCAAATAAAAGCTTGGCTCCACAAGCCTTGCAGCTTTTGGCTGAGAACAGAGAGAAAAGTCTAGATCAAAGTTCCAACTTTGCCACGCTAAGCCAACGCCGACTTTTCGCCGCCGTCTCTCTTTGAAGGGCGCCCCGGCGGGCCAAGAATTTTTTCTCAAAAGGAAGAAGGAAAAGAAGGAAAGGAATATTCCGTCATAGAGGCTCTGGGCGACCCCGTGTCGACCAGCCACCGTTGCATCAACCCTACAGCCGCGCCTATTTCACCGCATCTTGGTCGATAACAGCTCGTCTTCTTCCCGCTCAAGCCCAAGAAACATGCTCGATATTCCCTTTTTGTCCACCTTGCTTTTTCGTCCACCTTGGTTGTTGATAAGAGTCATCAACACGAAGCGTCTAGAAGGGACACAAGATCCCGAGATATCCCCATCTCAAGCAGAAAAACCGACACAGGACACTTCGTCCCCACTAATATGGGCCTAAAAGAGATGGGTGTATTGCCAGAAGCGGACATTAAACCTTATCGTAGAGATTCCATTGGCCCAACGGGCTTTCCGCTGTGTACGTATCCCAAGATCCCGGAGCCAGACCGGCGGCATCGACCCCTTGATATGGGTCCTCAAGGTGCAAAGTGGGACACCGAAAAGGCCGGCTTTGGTGCCTGACAGGAGCTTCGGAGTCTGGAATTCTATTTTTTTCTTTTTTCTTTCTTTCCTTTCGAATTTTGTCATATTTGCGGGCCTTCCGAGAGAAATCTACAATGTGGGTACAAACCTTTTTTATGAAAGATAAATAGGAGACATATCCTCCACCTATTGTCTAGGGGAACGATATGTTGGATCCCTTGTTCCTCCTTGATAAGCAGAGTATCTCAGAGTTCTCCTTGTATAGAGGCGACGATCCCATTCCCCCCAAGGCTCGAATGCCCTCCCTACCAGATACCCCCCCTCTAATATAAAAAGAGAACAACAATAACAACAACAACAACATTCTTTCAACAATGGATCATCCAGCAGCCACCGCCTCCTCTACAACCTTACCCACCCTGGTGCCGACCCCTAGGGGTTCGCGCACCAGGCTGGGGGAAGACGACGCGAGCGAGACCGAAGATGTCCAGTTCGCCCCCATCATCAGCCACGATAATGTGTCCAGGCAAAACACCAGGCGCGGCTCCCTGTCGCAGAGCCTGTCCCGCATAAGGCGCACGATGACGTCCGAGTCGAGGAAGGAAGTCCGCGATGCCGATCTCGACGTCAATCTGCCCTACCGTACCCTCACGGCCGAGGCGAACATGGACGAGTACCGGGTCGAGAGTAGGACCGGAGAGATTCCCGGACCGCCCAAGCCCGGCGTGGAGAGGGGCAACTACCGACTCGTCACTTTCGAGCCGAACGACCCCGGCAACCCGAAGAACTGGACAAAGGCTAGGAAATGGTACTGCACGCTGATCGTGGCTTTTACGTGCTTCGTCGTCGCGTTCGAGTCTAGTGTTATCACGGCTGATATTGCCGGCGTCGCCAAGGAGTTTAACGCTAGCTACGAATTGACATTGGCCAGCATTTCTCTGTTTGTCGTGGGATTTGGTATTGGTATGTGACATGGAACTATGCTTTGAAACTATTCACCCTTTTGGTATATCCCTTCTTGTCTAACAGATGATACACAGGTCCCATGATATTCGCTCCTCTATCCGAGATCTACGGCAGACGCATCATCTAGTGAGTGCTCCCATCACCTTACAACCTGTCCACCGATTGATAGCTCGTGTATACTCTTGTAGTATACCCATCTACACACCAGTCAGGACACATCTGCTAACCAGCTGCCAGCGCCTCAACCTTGGCCATTGCCGTCATCTTCATCATCCCCTGCGCGGTTGCCGAGAACATAGCAACTCTACTCGTCTGCAGAGCCATTGACGGCATTGCCTTTTCGGCACCCATGACTCTCGTCGGTGGCACCCTTGCCGATCTTTGGAAGAACGAGGAGCGTGGTGTTCCCATGGCTGTCTTCTCTGCCGCCCCCTTCATCGGTCCTGCAAGTGAGTGTTCAAATCGAATTGAAATAAATACAGCCCTGCATTTAGAACATTACAACTAACATGTCAATTCAAGTCGGTCCTCTTGCCGGTGGCTTCCTCTCCGATGCTGCAGGCTGGCGATGGCTCTACTGGATCCAGCTGATCCTTGCCGGCGTCGCCTGGATCCTCATCACCTTCACCATCCCGGAGACCTACGCCCCTACCATTCTCGCCAGCCGTGCCAAGAAGCTCCGGAAGGAGACTGGAAACCAAGACTTCGTCACTGAGCAGGACCTCGACCTCCGTCCCATGAGCGAGCGTCTTGTCATCTTCCTCATCCGTCCCTTCCAGCTGCTGTTTGGCGAGCTCATTGTCTTCCTCATCAGCATCTACATGTCGGTTCTGTACGGCCTTTTGTACATGTTCTTCGTTGCCTATCCCATTGTTTTCATGAAGGGCAAGGGATGGTCCTCGGGAATGACGGGTCTCATGTTCATCCCCATCGCTGTCGGAGTAAGTTAATAACCCTACCGAACGTACTTTCCTGTGATGTTTACATTGTCGAACACTTTCAACTAACACGCAACAATTTTAGACGGTCGCCTCCGCCGCTTGCTCTCCATGGGTCAACAACCACTACCTAAAGATGGTCGCCAAACACAACGGCAACCCTCCCGCCGAAGTCCGTCTCATCCCCATGATGCTCAGCTGCTGGTTCATCCCCATCGGCCTGTTCATCTTCGCCTGGACGTCCTACCCCTGGCTCATCTGGGTCGGCCCCTGTCTCGGCGGCTTCCCCGTCGGTTTCGGCTTCATCTTCCTCTACAACGCCGCGAACAACTACCTCGTCGACTGCTACCAGCACCAAGCCGCCTCGGCCCTGGCCGCCAAGACCTGCATCCGATCCTTCTGGGGTGCCGCCGTCGTCCTGTTCACGGAGCAGATGTACGACAGGCTCGGCGATCAGTGGGCCTCTAGCTTGTTGGGCTTCATTAGCTTGGCGTGCTGCGGCATTCCCTTCTTGTTCTGGAGGTACGGTGCTAGGATTCGAGCTAGGAGCAAGTACGCCTATGCTGGGGATGACGAAGTGGCGGGACCCTCGGATGAGGAGAAGGGCGCGGCACACTAAAACCGGGGGACAGCATACTAAGATACCACGTTATACCACGTTATTATCTCTTTTGGAGGGGTTGGCTATCGGGGCATGATGGCGCTAGAGTTGTTTCCTTTCCTACCTAGGACGTTGGGGTCACAAAAAGCAAGACGAGGGGGGATAGATTTCCTATGTAACCCGGCGAATGGGCGGCTTCATTTGCATTTGGGCATTAAGACTTATAGATAATTGCATTAGATAATATTACAAAGCATCATTTTTATTCAAATCAACTTTCAAAATCATGCAGGAGGGGGGAACCATCTGACCACCCTCGAAGCTGTCGCCTTGACCCTCCAACTCCAGATTGTTCATGATACTTGGATGAGGATTGGTCAGGGTGCCCCTCCATCACAAAAACACTATCACTAATTGTAGCGTTGCATTAATAATTGGTTGGTTCGAGAAGTGCGGAGTGGAAAGTCTATCTTGAGCTATCACTGCAGATCATGCTTGATGCGGTCACCAACTTGGAGTCTTGCACTATTCACGCCACGACCCATTACACCAAAGGTCGTCACGGCATAAGATGGAAGCATAGCATAAAGATACCTTGGCGGGAATCATGGGGGGAAACATATAACCCGTACTCCTTTTCTTTTCCAGAAAAGTTCATGATCGACTGTGCACCATCATTTCTACTGAATGAAAAATACTGATCAAATCTGAACAAACACACATCTCACAATGACACGAGCATCGGAGAAGGCAAAGGCGAAGCTCGCAGAGATCCTAAATGATCCTAAGAGGACTGACTCCAGTGGTAAGCACCGTTTGAGAACCATTCTCTTAGGGATGGATGTGTTGTCTAGGCTAGGCGTGTGTCGAAGGGAACCCTAGCTAATATCTCTGTTTCTTTCCAGGCATGACGAACAAAATCATCACGGGAAGACATCCTTCGGTCGGCGGTAGCGAGATAACAAACCGTGTCGATCGCCGGCTCAGCTCGAGCAGCCAGAGTTCAGATGACGGAAAGCCGAGGACTCTGAGGAGGATGTCCTGGTTCTCAACCCCCGCGTACTAAATTGCTACCAACTTTGATGATATTATTCGGCACTGGAGAGACATTGGATATTGGACATTGGACATTGGCATCGAGGCGTTCGCATTGGTATACTAACCCAAAGAGAGATTGCCATCAGATTAGGGCTTTATCGTGTTGTTTGAAGCAGCACGAACAGTGTCGTTGAAGTCTTGTAAATAACAGTTGATTGAATATGCCTTAGCGTTTCCATTCTCAGCCATCATCCATTCAGAAACGAGGGAGAATGTAATATATTCTCCAATACTATGTTATACCACTTTAAAGCGTAGTTTCTACAACGCCGTATCAGTCCGGTCCCTACAATACCTTGCCAATTAATGCGGATTGTGTCTTCTTGTACTCTACAACATTGAATGGGATGGGATGGAATATCTCAACAACCCATTCAGCAGCCCGGAATATGCTCCATGTCAAGGATCCTACTGCCTTCGTGGACGCTAGTAGAAAGAACGGTCACCGTTGATGTCGCAAGACGTTTCAGAACAAGTGCACAAGGCCTAAGCATGGAAGTTTCGGTCGCTGGTATAGCCGTACGTGAGACGAGGCCGTTTCTGACCTGACGCCGAGAACACTGATACCACTGATACTATTGACTCGCCGGTTCCCAAGGAGCGCTTCGGGGCCATTTACGGCAGACCTTAGCAAGCCTCATCGCGGACGGATCCAGCTTCATTAAATATCAGGAGTGCAGAATAGGGTCTGCAAATTCAAGTATAAAATAACCGAGTCCGATGCCCATGTCGAAACAGGTCATGGTAATTGGCATCCCACTCACACGCCAGCAAGGCAGGGGAGAAAAGCACGGCCAGGACTCCCATTTTCCACCCTTGTGACATCCTCTTCCCAATCCCGCAACTACTCTTAACAATCCTGGCAAAATCGGCCAAGCTCCATCCAGGGAGATATTATTTCGGGGCAACCAAGGGTTCTTAGCAGATAGAATTCCCATCTTCGCCCGCCAACCACCGCATTAAATTGACCTCGTCGAAACTGGACCTGGAGCCTGTGGCTTGACTTACACGACACCCAGTCGCCCTTATTAACTACTCTACTAAGACGGACATCGCGACAACAACGACAGGGAAAATTCCTCGTCCTTAAAATGTTCTCTCGGTACTACCTCAAGGTACCTCTGTGCTTCTTCGGACACGATATGATCTGACCAGTTAGAGTAGGTGGACTCGTAGAGGAGGAAGTTGCGGACGAGAGACAACACAACACCTTTCTAGACTCTTTCCACGCCTCGACGCGACCAGACATGTGGCTCAAGCCAAATACTTCCTCCGCCACTTCCCTAGATTAGATCTAGATATTGTGCGCTCTTATCATGTAGCCTGATCTAGTGTGAGTAACAGAGGAAAGTACGCGCGAGAGACACTATAGGACCTTCCTAGACTCTTTCTACACCTTCCCAGAGGCGACCAGACACGAGAACATGCCGAGCACATGCCTAGCACGTGCTGAATACTTCATCTACTCTTTCCCTAGATAAGGGACACGACAACATCAACACTCTTCCCGCACCCCGCGCCTTCCTCGACAGACTACCACTCGTTTTTACACCTTCCTCTACAGACCGACAGTCTTTCCGCAGCTCAAGACTCCTTCTATTGTTCATATTAATCTACTGAATCCCTATTCCCATTCTCACTCCTTCTGACCCAGAAATCCGTTTCCAACCTGAGTCACCTCGCTCACTTACAACTATAAATTCGAGCAAATCTCCCGGTTTCAGTCCTCTCCTCCCTTTTCCCCAACATCATCCTCATCCCATCTTGGACATGGACATGAGCCCAAGTTGAACACTCCTTTCACTCCTTTCCAAGAGGAACACGACTTGATCCCGACGCACTCGACGGATCTGCTGTGCGGCCTCTCCGCCGTCACTCTTAGTATGCATGCCTAACACTTCGATCTTCCGTCCATTCCTACTGTCGAGGACCTGCGCGAGCTGTTCCAGGCCGACAAGGTGCTGGCGACCATGCTCGAATTTGGCATGGAAAATACCAACGAGTACACCGCGGACCAACTGGCGCTTGTGCTCGGAACCTTAACATCCGCCTGGGAGTCTCGGCCGATGGCGCCAATGATTGATTGCACTGTTCCTGTCCCCCCTCGGAACGGCGTACAAAGTGTCGTGTGGATTCGCAATGACAATACTGAACACCTCGGACTTGCGCGTACAAGCCATTACTCTGGAATACGGTTGTCTCACGTCGAATATACCCTCGCCTCGTCGTTGCCACGAAGCCTGAAGATCTCGAGGTTGGATGCACTGCTCCCCTGGCCTGCTCTGAGATCTGAGATAGTGACGACCACTGGTCTGATGTCAGCTTCGAGTCCGCACTCGGCCTACCGTAGAGGAAGGCTACTAGCTGGATCTTACTGAGGGTACTGCCTAACAGGCCTAGCACAAACTCGAGGATGCCAAACTTCAGGATTGGCTGGGCATCTCAGTGGATAAGATGGGTGTACTGATGGCTGAGGTGGGTAAATACTGCCCGAGAGTCCCAGCGACTTACAAGCCCAATAAGAGGTTCATCGCTCGCATCTAGAGTGTAATGGCGAAAATCCGCAGAGACACCTAGCACACCACTATGTCATCAGCATCTTAGCTTGTATTGCAGAGTAGTTCTAATGAGGACTGGGCGCAGGGTGTTGGACTGAGAAAAGCCAACACTCGCCCCTAGCTACTTCCAGTGCCTTCTCTGGGATGGGAAGCCCTGGGAACCAGTCTAGGCTGTTGTATGGCAAATCGAGGACAGCCAGGAGGAGGACTCTGAGGTCCGCACTTACGACCGGTTTCTCACCTACCTCGCTGAAGCACTGTTCCACGATTTGCTGGTCCTTGGGAAGACCTCCCCCGGGCTGACAGTCTGCATTGGTAACCCTAGTGGAATGGTTTGGGAGAGCGAAGAAGCGGTAGTAGACGGAAGACGAGAATGACTTACTTCTTCAACTTCGGGGAGATAAGAACCGGGGCTGAGGGGAGACCCATCGACTGTTCTCAGAGCGGTTTTCCGGAAGGGGTGACAAAAAATTTACGTTGTTACTACAAACTGTGGGAGGCTCCCAGCCAGAGATGGAGGAAATCCGATTGCTGCAAGTGGACAGATGGGGAACGTCCTCTGCTTCTCCGACTTCTAGCAGACCCTACGATTACTTGAGTCGAGCCCCATCGACGATTTTCGGCGGAATTTCCAGGGCGAATTGCCGATAGTCTGCAGACCTATTATTCCAAGGTTCTAAATAGAGATGAAGAATCTAGAGGTGCGCGAAGCTTCCAGTCGTATCTCCCACGTTGGCTCCTGGCTTCCAGAGTATGTCGAACTGATCATTCAACTTTGGGTGCGCCAGTCTCGCCCGTTCTTTGTTGAAAGATTTCTTGGGAGGACCCCGGATTCTATGCAATGCTGCTTCAAGAAATTGAGCAAGTCGCGAAAGAACAAATGCGATCTTACGACAGGAGAGGATACACTAGTCCTTGAATTATTAAAAGAGATCTCTCAGCCATGAAGAGCTTGCTCGAATCTTCTCTCAGACGTTTCCACCCCGATTCACACAAGAAGCCGGAAGCCGCTACAAAACTCTCGAGGAAGTGACAGACATCGGATCTGTTGATCAACAGAAACCATGGCAAAACACAGACAGAAGAGATATTGTAACCCGCGTCATGTGGGCGAACCGTCAAGGAAAAGAATGTATTTAAACAGCGTAGAAGTAATTGAAGAAGAACGTGTGACTCAAACTGAAAATTACCATGACGTGAACTGATGATGATAAACTTGTCTCGAATGAAGGAAAGAAGAAAAGAAACCCTCGAAGCCAGGCGCCCACCACCGAAACCTCAGTCAGGCATACTAACAAACCGACAGAAAGAAAAAAAAATCAAATAAAAGAAGAAATAAAAAGATCAAAAAAGAAGAGCAAGAGAGGTAGCAGAAGAAAACAAAAATTGACATCTAGCCCAGGAGGCCAGCCCCAGCCCCACCCTGTCCGCCTCCTCCCCGGGCACTATCTCCGCGGCCTTTTACTCTGACGGCCGTTGCAGGCCCTCTTCAGCCCGTTTCGACCCGCGGGGAGGTGGATGACCCAACTGTCTTCGTAGAGCCAGTCCATGAAGTTCTAAAGCATAGTCACAGGAATATGCTTCGTCTCACTATCAGCGCCCTTCAGGATTTGCACCATACGCTCCATTGGAATGAAACGACGAGATTGACGCCGCCCGAGAGCGTCCGCTGAAGATGCCTAATCGAAAGGCGAGGACCGATTGGATCAGCGACAATACCGGTGGTACTCGAGAGCGCCTACTAAATAAAGCCGAGGTGTGACATGGGGAACACAACGTCGAGATCACCAGTCGCTTGAGAGGCGGGCGACGGCATTCTTTTTACATAGGTTGTGCCTGACACCAGCGCCGGTATACCACAAGTTCCTACAAGAAGCCACTCCAACGCCTCTCTAAAAGAGCTGCGCACGAAATGACTATCATCGACATCAAGTCAACCTATTCTACAGTTTTCTGCAGAAACTTTCAACATTGGGTTAGGAGTACTCTCTGCTCTTAGTTTACCTGCCTACTCCAGCTCTGACGACGGAGCGTATAAGGGCAGTTAATATCATATCGTCGTCAGGGAAGCTAATTAATATTTAGTTAACTAGTTTTAAATAAAAAAAGTTACGATTACAGACAAACCCATGCAAGGGAACCCAGAGTGCCTGATTATACGGCGCTATAACATCTCAATGATAGCGTCAACGACCTACCCTAGTTTTTGTTTCTCTGCCGACACCACCTCTTGGCAAATGTCAAGAAGTTTGCGTTCCATCACACGCCTGTTGAGATCATCCAAATTGCGTTCAAACTCCTCTTCTAATCTAGGATGTACTAGAGAGCGCAACTCCTTAAGATGAAGATACTGGCGTAAATTATCAGAGGGCAGTTGCTCGTCTACATCTTTTTTTATTTACGTATTAGTATAGCCCTCCGTCAAAGAGAAGCTCCGCAAATTTCCACCAAAGGCTTTTCACAACGTTCACTTACATGGCGTAGGCATGGCATCAGCAGGAGTTTTTGGGAAGATGATCCTGTAGACCTCATTCCACTTCTCCTCTGGAGTGGCCTTCGGAGCCCCCTTCGGAGAACGTGCGCGAAGGGCCATGTTTTGCGTACTATCTATGCAGTCCCACGGCAGGGAATCGACCGCTTTGCATATCACGTCGGTTTGTAGATGATCCGAGATCGCCTCGGCGCTAGAACATTCTCGCTGGCACCGAGGACAAAAGTGCTTTGGCATACTGTGAACACGATAGATGTGTTCTCTTTTGGGCAGATGGATACACATATATAAGTAATCGAAGAGAAAGGGGGATTAGAATGGAAACTCACTTCAGCCGATGGATCGACGGCCACCCCGGTCCTGCACAGGTTCTGGACTTGATGCAGTTAGACGGGTCGTACTTGTAAAAGGGACATGCGAATTTCGGATTCCCAGGGTCGGAGCTAAGCTTTCGGCGACGAGCTCCCTTGGTTTCATAATTATCTATCCCGGTTGTGGAAGCTTGGTCCAGAGTCCGTTTCAATCCAGCCCGTTCAGGTTTGTGATCGGGATCGGGGCCCGAGTAGTCTCGAGGCATCGTAGTGGCAGCGTGCAAGTTGCGCGCCGCCGCCGGGGGAGTAGATTTGGCCTCTTCCGCAATAGGATTGTCGAGAGAGGTCAAAGAGGTCCCCGTCCTCGAGCGTACGTCCGAAGCTGGACTCCAGCTGGCGGGTTTTGAGCTCGAAAAGAACGACCAAGTATCACTCCGTCTGCATAATATAACAACACCGTACGCCATTAGGAACTCCAAGGCTATAAAGGTAATGCATTGGGATAAGTATAATGTCAGCTGAATTCCCTGAATGTCGGGATCGGCCTCGAATTCGTTCTCGTCAACCGAAGTGAACTTCCGGCGTCGTATAGGAGGGGGACGGAGAAAAAGTTCGGTCTCGTTACAGCCTTCGGGTTGCGAATGATGCTGCTAAGTCTTAGCGCGCGTCACTATTGCCAACTCCCTCCCAAAATCTCTTCCCCCCGGGCTTACCGATTCACAAAATTCGATAAAGTCCTTTCTGGCGGTCCATTTCGCTAACTCAGCTGCTCTCTTCGTGTCTTCTGCTCCGGCGAAAGACGACCAGAGAGCAAAGCATGCCAGAATCAGAGTGAGCAAGACAATAGCCCTGTCAAAATAGCTGCTCCTATTCTTCCAGTATCGCTGAAGCATAGCGCAAGTATTTCGTATCCAGATCAGTCGTGGAACTGACAAAGTCGGAACCCAGTTCGCCCATGACAAGTAGACGCTCATATTGGACGGCGGTTCGAGTATCGTGGGGTTAACTAGGATAGGTGAGACGGGAGCTTCTCCTGGTATCCGCCTTGGGCTCTCGACGTGGGCCAACTCAGAACCACCAACTGCGGTCGTGGCAGACATCGTGCAATGGGGAAGGATAGACGGCAGTTCGCCGATAGTGGTGTTCGTGTGCATGGAGGTAAATGCAATTCAAAACGAGACCTCTGTTTGAAAGAAAAGCGGGGGTGGCAGGTTCAAGGTGGCGAAGCAGCCCTACCTCGATAATTACATATCTCTCATCCATTCCATGGAAATAACTGTATTCAGCTGAGATCGTGTCATGAATCATGATGATCTGGGTGGCCCGTTGCTCTGATTACTGCCTGCACTTACGAGGCGCAGCTGCAGATACATGGCGGTGGCTGAGGCTGGGTTCCGGCCTATCACGCGACGGACAGGTGCAGAAGAGTAAGAATTCTGGGTGATAAAGATTTACAATATCATGGAAGCCTCGAAGAAGTAATTCCAAGATAGCCTGTCTCTCATGGAAATTTACATGCCAAGCAGGATGATTTATGACGGGATCACCTGGCTCTGGTTACAAGTGTGCTCTTGATGGTGGTTTGCCGATTTGTACTACCAAGGCCGGGTACAGATTGTGAAGTTTGTGAATTATTTAAATTAAGAGGGTAGTTAAAAAGTAGTTAAAAAAAACTAGGCACCATGGTGCTCCCCACCTGATCTCGTGGCCCTGAAATGGGCTGGCAGTTGAAAATGTTGACGGGGCTGAGGGAGCTGCCAGGCGTGACGGGCGGCGGATTTGACCTCATAAGGAACAAATCGCCTCTTGATGATCGGAGCCGAGCGGCGGGCGCTGGTTACAGTCAGGACAAAGCCGTGATGACGCACCTTCTCTCGACATATCCTACGACAACGTACCGAATCGAAGCGAGCGAAACGAACCGACGACGAAGCGAATCGAGCGATACGAACCGACGACAAGAGATGTAGGCCCAATCGACGGGGGCCGAACTCTTTTTGCTAGTTGATGCAATTAATTTATTTATTTTTATTTTTACATTTAATTTGATGTCGTGGTGTGGGAAATTGACTTGGCTGGTGAGGCTGTGATAGTTGCGTAGCCTTGGGTGAGGTACTTTGGTGGTGGACAAATAGTGAGAAAAGGTACTTAGAAATTAGGATTTGGCTTTGGGAGGTTGTTGGTTCGAAACGGGGGCGACGCTCTGATTTTTCTTTTCCTGTTTTGAAAATTCTTTATTCTAGACCTCGTGCTCCTACTCTACTAAGTGACTAGTTTAAATCTCCGAATCCTTTGCGATCCCTCTGAGCTTGTTTAAGTCTTTGCCTGCGCCGGCCTTGGCCTTAGCCTTAGTGATAACTCTTCTCAACGATCCGGCTTTAAACTGAACAGGAATCTCTCCTGCTCCATCGTGAATATCATGACGACCATGTCGTAAGGACTGACCGAGTCCACCGTCTCGAAGCCTCTACATGGAGCTGATTTCGTGCAGGATTTTTTTTCCTCGGTCTTTGGGACGTACAGACCGGCCGTTGTGCAACGCGAGGATGAGGCTCGTCTACGTCCTCTCAGGCAGAAGGCATGCCACCGACCTGCTGATAACACTACCGTCGGCAGCGCTGTCGATGGCTGGACTCGAGCTCCATCAATGGCTGGTAGCGCGGCGCCGCGATGGGACCCATGTTCGGCGCGAGTGATGCGGTCGTGTAGTTTTAGGTCTGCATCGTAGTCGTGGTGAGCTTGGACTTGCCTAGCTCCGCATTTATGATCATCTCCATGGCCACCGACGGCGGGCGGTTGCTGTACCACTGTACCACCGGCTGCGTAGGCTGAACAGCTCCATCATCGCCCCGTATGAGTTCAGCACGGCATCGCAATGAACACGAGCCCGAAAAGCTATGACACCGGGATGGCGCTTTTCCCCTCCGCCCACGCATCCCAATGGAGTTGAGCAGAGCTTTTTCGATGGGTGAGCTATGCAAGTCGCCGATCAGGGGCAGCTTCAGCAGCTAGCTTTTGTTTTGCACTGCCATTCAGTGCGCTGTTGGAAACATATCTTGCAGTAGATGAATCCACAAAAATAACACACTAAATTCTTCTCTTGCGTTCAAAGAGATACATACGAGTCATCTGATACTATGGTAGACCCTCTAGAAACTCGCGAAACATACTGGAAGAAACAGGGCTGACCCAATGGACCCGGCAAACCGGATCCCTACGTCTACACTCAACATCCCGGTCCCCCTCCACCGCTGCCGAAAGTTAGGAGGGTTGAAAAGGACAAATTCAGGATCAGTCTTTTCCTATTCCAATGCTATTCCAACGCTGACCGCTTCTTTGGTAACAGTATTGGAGCGAGGGGAGGGACAAGCAATCCGATCCTATGTACATAGATGGTTCATGCAATAGCGAAAGGGCATTTCCTTTGGGCTTTCTCTTGCCCTGCATTTTGGCCATGACCCTCTAGTCCATCGACATGACGGGCATGGTGCAGTGCGGTATCAGCTGGGGCCACATTCTTGTGGTTGTCGCCGTCAACTTCGACTTGGAGCTTATCACAAAGCTCCCCAAGTTCATTCTCGCCCTACAGATTCTTTACGTCCGCAACCTTAGCTTCACCGAGTTCTTCTCCATCCTCTTCCTCTACCTCGGCCTCTTCCGAGTCCCGTCCATCCACATCGTTGCCTAGGGCACGGGTGAGAAAGTTCCACTCTTTTTCAAAAATTTGATCTATTTTAGTTTGGGGCCTAAAGAAAGTCTGGTGGTCAGACAGTATTTCCCCCTTTGACTTCCATGTAGGATTTTGGCATACATCATCATGCTTGCATCCTCTTCTCTTGAACTTTTGGGAGACGAAGACCCTATGATCTCTGCAACCACCGTCCGAACCATGTTCTTGTCAGTCTTGCTCCTCTGCTCGGATGTTACGCAGGGCCACGTCATCACGGCGTGCCGCACAGATCCTTTAAAGGACCAACAACTGGCGTAGATGCCTAGATGTGATCGCTCACCATTCATGCTCGAGGAGCAAAGCCTCAGGAGCCAGTGGCCTTGGCAGTGGTGGCCTTCCTCGAGATCTACTTCGTCCACGATTATTAATTGCGAATGACCTCTACTGATCTGATTAGGAGGGATCTCGGTGACAGGTCTCTCAGTTCGTCCCCGAGAAGCAATGCGTAATCCCAAATTCCCCAATGTTAACAATGCCCAAGCCCTCCGTAAGGATCAGCTGCACGTCAGTACCATGGATACATATCACACCACACAACTTTATTGGCCTGCCGCCCCAAGATGACCCCGGTCTGCATGACAACGGCCCGAAGACAGGGGACCACGCCTCGCTACTGCAAGTCTGCAAGACGAGTACCGAGGAAAAATCCTGGGACGGATTCCCTCGACTGTGCGTTGTGCCGCACACCAGCATTGGGATGAAACTTGTGGGATTCGAACCCCGGTTGGGTCCAGTTACACAAGTGCACACAGCCAGCATCCGCCACTCACCACAACCGACATTGGATGGAGAGAGCATTGAAGGGCATTGGGAGAGGCGGCCCTGTAATGATCTCCAAGACAGCTCAAAGCTGACTGGGAAAGATGCGGAGGATTCCAGATCGCCTCCAACACACAGCAGTGGACAGGAGGGAGAATGAAGATGTTGGGTATAAATCAGGTTGGTTCCCTTCACGTTCCCTAGTGAAGGGATTTGGATCGAAGATAATTTCAGTGTAGGCCGATTTTCTCTCTCTATTTCGGAAACATGACTTCAAACTTCTTATTACTTCACTTTTTGTTTCTCATCTTTGCCCTGAGCCCTGTCACTGCCAGGCCAGGTGCATATTCTTCCTCTCAAAACCCCTCACAACGTCGGCAAATTGAATGCGGCGTCAGCATCACGGAAGATGAAATCCGAACAGTCCTCAGAGAGAAAGGCATGGATCTAGGTCCGAGTTCTTTCCGTGTCACTGCCAACGCGGCCAGTGGCAAAGCCTTCCTAGACGCCCGCCGATACAGCGACGCATGTGCCGTCGAAGTCGTCTTCCAGCCCATGGAGAGCGGCGCGACCCAAGGCACCGGGAACGACATCAAATTCGCGCTGTACCTGCCCATTAACGGCCAATGGAATCGAAGGTTTCTCACAGTCGGTAACGGCGGCTACAGTGGCAATATTAACTATGACAACATGTACGCGCGTGTGCGCCACGGCTTTGCCGTCATGAGCACCAACACCGGCCACGACGGCGACATCAATCGGATGCAAAGCCTCGAGGTCCAGAAGGACTGGGCCTATAGAGCCATGAAGTACTCCGTGCCGATCGCCAAAGCCGTCGTCGGCAAATTCTACGGCGAAGACGCCGCGTGGTCTTACTACGCCGGCTGCTCTACGGGTGGAAGGCAGGGCTTGAGGCAGCTCGAGGAGGACCTGTCTAGCTTCGACGGGGTCTTGGTCGGCGCACCAGCCTGGGATACAGTAGGACTCCAGGCGTGGGGCGCTTACATCTACCAGCTGAACCAAGCCGCTCCCGCACCAGATCGCATTATAGCCGACAAAGCCATCGTCTTCAATTCTACGGTTTTCAGCGGTTGCGCTGAGATGGTTGACGACACTTACCCCATCATAAAGACTCCCGAGGCATGCCGCAAGAGGTTCCAGGATGACCCGACCCTGTGGAAAGCAGGGTCGGACACGGAAATGAACGTGCTCAACGCACTGATTTCCAACCTGATGGACCCTGAGGACCAGAGCAATGTGCTATATGAAGGGTACGATATTACCGCCGCTCCGTACTTTGACACTTTCATCGACAGAGGATCCCTGCTTTTCGCATGGGCCATCCACGATGCGTTCGCCGCACTTCTTCGCGACGGCGGTGTATCGTGGGGCCCCGATGGCCTCGAGTATATCAAGGCGGCCCGAGCATGGAACGAAAGGGTCGGGCGATCCGGCGCGACGCCAGCCAATCTCGCAGGATATGCGGGCAAGATCATCATGTACACGGGCATGGTAGACAGCTTCGTGCCGGGGCCCCATACCTTTAAGTATTTCGACCAAGCCTCCAAGGTCGTCGAGAATATCAAGTATTTCGAGGTGCCGGGTATGGAGCATTGCACGGTCAGGGATGCTTCGTTGAGTCCGTGGTTTATCGGTGTTGATGGGATTCCCGGCACCAGTTTTAGGGTGACGGATAATCCCATCCCCGCCGACAGATTCAACACAACCCAGCGCGATGCGCTCATGGCCTTGATTGGGTGGGCAGAAGGAGGCGCAGAGGTTACAACTTTAGAGGCCGTTGTCTTTAAAAACGAGACATGGGGAACGACGTTTGAAGAGAGGGGCAGCATGATATTGACGGCGAAGACGGTGAGGGGCTGAGGTGGAGAGGTGACTGGAACTATCCTTCCAGGTAAGGAAAGCCATGTGTATGTAAATGTTTCTATAGCTGTTATGAAGAGTCAACGTTTTTTTTTAGCAAAGTCCTACAATTTCACCTATCTGTAGAGGAGAAGGGGAGGAGTGAATAGATCAACTTGGGCCCCCATTGCAAACTTAGCAATACCCATTCGGCCGTCCCCAACGGGGCGGATTACTTACGCTTTTCATTAACTGATCTATCGCAGTGTACACCTCCCCTGACCCATCATCCGAGTCCACTCCGGCGTTCACACCAGCACACCACCACCTTCCCCGTTAGAATCTATATTAAATTCTACTACTGTCAGCGGGCGTGGCGCAGAGTTTCTTGGAAAACCGGGGAAATCACGTACTCGTTTTGAGCATGTCATCAGCATCATCTCCAGAGCGGAAAAACCGAAACTTATGGGCGATACACTGGTCAGAGTAGAGCCACCCTTGAAATGTCCCCCAAGAAACTTCAAAGTCTCTTAGCTCTCCGGTTTTGGTGCCAAACGCAGCGGCGTATGCCCCTGCTCATCTTGCCAGCCAACGTCGGCGCCCCGCGCGCGAACAAGGACGGCAACAAGTTTGACATGCCCTTTTTAAACCGAGAGGGAGAGCAGACTGTCACCGTTACGTCACCGCACATTCGGATTCGCCCCTTAATTCACTAGAGACGACTTAGGCATGGGAGTTCATCCATATTAGTTTGGGTTTTTGGAAAAGACGTCAATGCGGTGGGTGAAATAATAGCGAGGAGTGATAACCATCAATTGTCGTCAAGGCCAAATGATGTGACGGGAACATCTGAGCGGAAGCATCTTCTCCCATGGCAGCTGGACCAGTCTGGCACCATCTAAACAGAGGCAAGGCTGAAGTTCAATAGCTGATGGTGCGTGTGGCCTGCGGCCCGAACCCGGATTAGGAGTGCCACGCGTGGTCGTCCACACGTCCCCAGGCGTACACGTGTTGAAGTGGTAACTTTCTAGCCAAAAGCGCTGAAGCCGCGATGCTTTATCCATCCCACCAAATATGCTACTCATCCTAGGTACCTAGGCCTTCTATCATGCTATTCTAGATGTCAGACTACCTCCAGTTTTGGGACATCACACAGATATCTTATGCTCGACGCAGATCGGGTGAGATGCGCTTGTTTAGTATCTACACTATTTATATACTGCTGGGCTCCTGCTTTTATCTTCATTTAACTTCAGGTAGGGGTAGGGGTAGGGGTAGTTCAGTTAACTTTAAGTTAGCCTCTGAGGGTTATGCAAACTTGAAGTTGACATTTGGGGATGGCTAAAATAAATTATATAAGGATTCTATCAAACCTCACACACCTAGTAGTTAAGGACTTCCGGCATCGACAGTACCAGAGCGATCGTTTACAGAGTATAGTAGGTTTTGCTTGCGTGAAATTAGGGGGCTACCACTTTCCGTCTACACCTATACCACTTCTTTAGTAGCTGTCACTTCGTAACAGCTGGATTCGACTCGCTCAAATGACACACAGGACGATTTGCTAACGCAGTACTGCATATAGAACCAACACCATACAGCCAAAAATGAGCTGTAGTGTCGCCGCTCCAGACGAGTATCTGGCCATTACTGGTTTTCGAGTGGACGGGTCAGGGTCGCGAAGGCTACCTGCTACCTGCTAACAGCTGAACTCCAAGCTCGATACTATACTATCTCACAGGGAGAGCTTCCACGCAGGGTGTCTTGCGATAATCGCTTTACTCTTCGCACCAGCAAGTATAGTCCTTGTAAGTACCACCAGAATTCTCTTATTCCAATATTCTTGCCTGCCATCCAATGCCAATTTAACAATTCATCCTCCCGTTATAGAGCATATTCAGTCTACCCTTCATTAACTATGTTGATACGCGAGACTGGAGTGTTAGCCTGTTCATAAAATTCATGGTGCCTGTTTCGGCCAGACTCATCCTTGCGGGTTTGATTCTCTGGATTCCGTATTTACAAGAACCTTTGGTGTTAAAATGGAAGGAGAATATTCTTAAATGTCGGCGGGATGCCGCCTATCACTCGGGCTTCCGACCCCATACAACCTTTTGCCGGTAGTACGGGTAATACTTACCCGACAGCAACTCTCGCCGAACATGTGCAATGTAGACTTGGATCTCCTCCCTTGTCCAGCCAAGAGCGCTCGCCATGAAAAGGACGTAGCCCTCGATATCTCCCACTAGAGCTACCATAGTCACGTTGCCTATCTCCTTCAATACCGGGTCCTTCGGCCAACTTCCTATCGGGTTCTATCAACACGGTCAGCACGAAAAATGTAGATTTCCAGGATGTGTTGATTGGCCCTACCTTGTAGGTGTACTCCTGGATATCAACAAATCCAGCAGCTTCCATCGCCTTTCTCTGCAAATCATCCTCTACAACCTTAAAAGTACGCCCAAAAATCTTTCCCCCCTCGTAGAAAATCTTTGGCCATTGGCCTAGTGCAGATTCATCCCTAATAGTCGCGTGGTCGCTCCTGACAACAGACGATGGCTCCTGGCTTTCGACCCAGCCTCCGGGTTTGGTCACCTTGAAGGCTTCTGCAAAGACAGCGTGCCAATCGGGTATACTTCCTGTAAGCCAGCGGAGGTGCACATAATCAAACGAGTCGGCCTTGAACGTCCAATCGCGCGTGCAGTCCTCGATTTCGCTGCAAAGGCCTGTTTAGCTCTCGCTATGATGGTGCGCATTGCTTGTATTGAGTGGTCACGGCCATGGCTAACTCACAACTTGAGATTTGGCGGGACCCAGCTCGGTTGAATGGGGGAGATGTCGGTCCCCACCACTTCTGCCTCCGGAAATTCATCCGCAAAGTCGCTGGCATCGCGATTAGTCTAGGCCCCTTCAGGAGAGTTGAGAGTTGAAAGTTGACACACATTGCCCAAATACCGGTTCCTGTCCCAATATCGAGAGCACGCTACGGAGGATGTTAGATGGCGGACGTTGGCGATGGGGCGAGATGGGGCACTTTTACCTGGACTTTATTCTTGTCAAGAGGCGCCAGGCACAGTTTATCGCCGATCCCGAGCATTAGCGCGTAGTGACTCGTACGACAGTTAGTGAAACCCGAAAAGACGCCATAAGGGTCGAGGAGGTCCACGCATACTTGATGTCCATCGACTCGTTCTGCTTCTCATCATTTGACCCCCTGGATTGGACATGAAATCAGCCGAGGCTACCACAAACCTAACCAACCGCCAGAGTTTGGATAACAATACCAGTATGAGACATTTCCGACCTCGCTATGGTACCGCCGCCCGTGGATAGTACGATAGTTCAGAATGCTCGACGAGATGGAGGCAGTTGACGTATTGATAGACTCCCCGAGTAGCGACTCGTCATCATCTTCAACCGGTTGCTAGAAGCTAAGAGTCAGCGCAATGCCGTGGCGGACCATGTGCAATTTCTTTAGCCCACCTGCGTCCAATGCTCGGCCGGCAGGATTCCAGAAGGGCTCAAGGCTGGCGGTTCGATTGCGGCAGGCGGGCTAGACGGCTTTGAGCCGGGAGGCGAACTTTTTGTCTTGTCATCCGCCATCCTATTTGCAGAGTAGCAGGGGAAAAGGTAGTTTGTGGGAGAAGGGGGGAAGGGGCAGTTTCAGTTTTGTGAAAAAGAACAGGAGGGGGAGTCCTGCCTTTTGCCAAACAGCGGACAGACGTGGCAGGAGGCCTGCAGGCTTGCATCGAACCATCTTCTCACTGATACGACTCTGGCCCCTCAGTGCCGTGGACGAATTACGTGGACGTCAATGTGTGGGGACTCCACTTGCTGCGCGTCTATCACCTCCCTTTTCGAGACTCGTAAAGTGATAAGTGAGAAGAACCAGCGAACAATACGATGGGATACCTGCGTGGCTTTTTGCCGACGATCAATGTGGAACCGTGTCATGTGAGACCGAGCATCGAGGGCATGAGCGGTACGACCTGCTCGAAATAGTATTTCGGATGCCTGCATTCGATGTTCTTCCATCTGGAGACCGCCTGGATAGCAGCTGCGCAGCTTGTGTCAGCAGTCCAGCTCGTTCATTCTAGGAGATATGTCCACGGAGGTAAGTGACTGAAGATTTGAGCTGTTACGCTGTCTTCAATGATCAGAGTCATTTGTGTTTTTATTGAGATTCTCGTCTTCAACGGAAGAGCGTTCATATATATGACCCGCACGCTCACAGCATTACTGGAGACAGTGACCGTAAGGAATAACAGGGAAATAACTATCGTTCATCTCCCGACCCTAGCGCCACTGAAGCCAGTCTATATCCAATGGTATGGGTTGTATTTCTCGATGCGCCCTTCGCCCGGCACGCATCCCGCCGGAAGGTCGCCGTCAAGACAGGGCTTCCGAAGCGCGTGGCCGGTATTATTCGCCATCCAACACACCCTTCCGATGCCCATTTCGTAGTGGTCCAGAGGATTCTTCGGACACAAGAAAACGCCATCCGACTCCTGACACTGGCCCAAACATCCCGTGTAAGCGTCAAGCTCGATGCACTCATCCTCCGGCTCGAATTCCTCCTCGGCACCCGAGCAGGGCATCTCCGAAACACGACTTGAGGCGGCAGTCATGTGGGTGGACTCGGATTCGAAGGCGGTAAACGTCGTGTAGTGCGTCGCATTTCCACCCCGCGTCAGGAACTCGAAAGCACATTCGCTCTCTGGGTAGATAGTCCCCATGCTGATGTATTGATCCACTGCCGTATGGACGACCTGGTGCGGATAGCTCGTTGCCGTCGCAGGCTCGAATATCCGTGTGACGAAGGTGAGCATGGTTATCACCACTACTCGGTCCGCCACCCCAGGGAAAGGGAGAAGGGTCCTTGTTTGCATCGAGAACTCCACCGCTTTGCCTCCAGAATCTGGATAGGCAGGACAGCCTTCGACTAATGCGGTCTCCCCAGGCACCGGAGATGGAAGTTCCTGGGCCACTCCCTTCTGGAAGCATGAAAACAACATGAGGCCAAAGAGGCAAAGCCGATCGCTACCCGAGGCAAACATGGCCGCTTTTGTGAATCTGTTTTCGGATTTATGCTTGGAGATCGATTAGAAAAGGGGGGTAATGATGTTGTCCAGGACCGGGCGGCTGTACCTGTTCAGATATTTTCTATCCAAGTAAGTGAAAGTTGAAGGAAAGAAGAATCGACGGGATTTTGATTGAATCTCCACCCGGCCTCAAGGGAGTTTCGTTGTTTAAGCTCCAGCCATATCCACATGCATACTGCTACAATATTGTTACACAGCAATAAACATGATCATTTATTTATGATACGAAGGGGACGCGTCCGAGTTCGTCATCGACAAATCAGCGCCGAAGCAGGACATAGGCTGTATCGAATGTAATATCGAGCATGGGACCAGAGGCGGAGATATAGTTCCGTCCGGGATGTACATACATTGCCATCCTTCCCCATCTATTCATGCTGTTTTAATACCAATTATCGCGGGCAGTAGATTGGGCCTGTAGATTTCCATTTAAAGTGCTACCAATTTTGGGCTCTTTCTCTGCCCATCCTCAAGCATCACATCTTCAATCGAGCCTCAAGCCGACAACCTATCAATTTTTCTGATGCCACACTGGTCGCCCATTATAACCATTTTTGAATTGCCTCGCACACATCTATTGCGTTCCCTTTCCTCCCTGATGTCTTTGCAGCCATGTGTCGCAGAGAAGCTAATTCTACGCATGTGCTCGGTCCGATTAAGATCGATATTATAACTTTATTTTTCTCGCTCATCCTAAACTATTTTCAACGTCGCCATCGCCCAGTGCCGAGCGTACCTTGTAACAGGATATCCTGGAAGAGAGAGAAAACCCGCCCGTCGATACACGAGAGATTGGTCGACTTTCTCCAAGATTAGACAATGACCTTGCGAACATGAAAGCTCGTTTCCTAAACTTGCCCTTTTTCACTAAAAGAGCCGAGTACTGTCACCCATGTAATACTCATTGCTGTAGCTGGCAAGAGCTTGAAATAGTAACCCGCATAAATCGCAACCCTCATGGGCAGATCGTTCTGGGTCGTGACTAGACGTGTGGTGTTGGTAGTATGCGTCGCGTGGGAAGAGTGATTCTTCACTGAGTTCAACCTTGGCTAATTCGACGAGTGTTTGAATATCGAGCGAAACACAATATGAGCATCTCATCTTAGGAACGATACAGGTTTGGAGAAAAACTGATGTGTTGGGAGGTGGGCCAGATGAATGATTGTCATTGCCATTGCTCCTCCAACCAGCTCAACCCCCCCTTGAGGTGGCTTAGCCGGGCTCAGCCCAATTCGGCAAGGCCTCACGCAATCACGACGTTCTGAGAAAGGCGACAGGAGAAAGGACGCCGAAGAAGTAAGCCCTGAGAGGTTGAAACGAAACCATCGGTTCCAATCAGGCGTTGCTCAAACAGCTCTGCCGTTGGTGCAGTCAATGAGGTGCAGTGCTCCATGGCTGTAAAGGTTTGAAGTTGGGGCGTTTGCAATACATGGGTGCGCTGGGGTTCTTTTGAATTCTTTTGATATTTCTTTCCAAAAAGAAATAAAAAAAAATAATAAAAATTCAGAAGAACCGCGTTGTTGACAATACGGACCTGTCGTGTATTAGTACTAGCTCTCCAGGGTGGCAGACTTTTCAGATCTCAGACCAATGCTGGCAAGGAGCCAAGGGCTACAGGAGCTGGTTTTGAGGAGCTGGCACCGGACCAGAGTAATCCATCCCGAACGAAGAGTGTCTCCGGGAAGCAATCCACATGCAGTGCCTCAAATGCCACAAGTCGGCTCTCATCCAGGGAAGAATAGTATGTGATGATCCTAACACTGGATCACAATCCATCAGCTTCTCGGCGTAGGGCCGTGTGATGCCTGTTGTTGACAGACAGGCAGTCAGGCAGCCATCGAAATATGGTGAGAAGTGCAGTCATCTTAGCTGCCATGGTTGTTCCCTTCGGTCTCGTGGCCAGGTTCAACTCCTACGCAGTACCGGACGCAAAGGTCGTCCGTGATGTGTGAAAGTGTAATTGGGACCTATGTGTGGGTGTGACCTGGAGTAGGTGTCTCCCTTAACGGCGGCCCTGATATGGCCCTCCTCGCCTTCCGGCATCGATGGCACCACACTCCAAGGCCCCATACTACCAATACAAAAAGGATAATCGAAAGTCCAATTATCAGGAACCAGATCATGCAGGTCTCAGACTTGCTTGCAATGCGATATGCTGTCATTGCATTCTTCCCCTAGAAAGCTTGGATAGGTCTCGCCAGGCACCTACAAATTTAATACTGAGCTTGAGCAGGAGAGCTGTGGAGGAGGCGGGCTGAGAGTAGTGACATCAGAGGATTCCCACGAGATCTGCCACACATTGTGTACTTGTAACCTGTTGGGGAAGGGCTGCCTTCTACCTTGCGCGGACAGCCTGGGAATGTCCTTAAAGCATGCAGTGCTTGAGATGCCTTCAATCGGGAAGCTGTCAATAAAAGAAAAATAAAGCCACTGACACTGATGAAAAGCACTATCGATCAGCGATTAAAGACATCGTCACCAAGGTAGAGATTTACAAGATCTAAAAGACCGGTATAGAATGGAATGTACCTAGAGCAACAGCGTGCAGTCGAGGGTTTGAGACTGTACGCCGTCCATCCGCTAGGGCAGACAGCTGGGGAGAACTGGAAGGACGTGCCCTGGTCCCATCCCGGAGGCTGGTAAGTGGCAAACCGAGGGTTGGTAGGACCGGAGGCAAGGACGCTAATAGTGGTAGGCGAGAAGTTGTTCCAAGAGAAGCTAGAGACAAAGCTAGTCGTGGTGAATTGGTCAGAGCAGTTTTGCGGTGGAACGAAAGGTATTGTTAGCACTTGAGGCACTGCCGTTGTCGAAGACATTCTGTGTCTGTCTTGTGATGTCCTATCGCAGGATTATGGTGCTCACCAATCTGGGCTGGCCTGCTAGAAAAAGAGAAAAAAAAAGAAAGGGGTCTTAACAAGAAGAGTAAATATAGTTGGCCTGTCTCCCGTTTGTGAGAATCGAGACTGCAGACACAAGGATGGATAAGAATGAGAACACAAATCACCGGTTATGCGTTAAGGGTTAATGTAGTGTAGTGTTAGACACGAAGTGCACTGCCAGAGGTCGCAAAATTACTGTCACGGCCCGGTCGCAGCTTGGGCCGCGTAAGGCGGTGAAGCGTGGCAGGAAAGGGATTGAGCACGTGACAAACAGACTGATCGAACAGAAGGAGTTCGACAGATCAAACAGAAGGAGTTCAATCAACCAAATAAACCTTAGAAGAGCTTAGAAGGGAAACATCTTTTTAAACTACAGGTTCTACCATATATCTAGTTTGCCTTCTAAGATCTTCCAGTAGTCAATCCAAGAACAACTACACCCCTACACTTGGATACGCACTTCTTACCTATATCTTGTGAATACTGCTTGACTGCCTCACTCATTCCAGAACAGGCACCCTGCGGCCCTTACACCTACGGACCCACTTGATACCCGGCGACATTGCTGTTAGGATTGTAACAATATCTTCCTTTAAGATACTATATTAGTTAATTATATTAATTGAGCGAAATATTAGCTTTGCATTCAAGTGGTAGATGTTGTCCTTATTTTTGACACATCTGATATAAAATGCTATCCACCAGAGCTTACCAATTCCAAGCTCACGCTCCTCTCCCACATCGCAGCGTCCCCCAATAATGGCGAAGTCTATAGTATCACCAAGGCCTGGAATGTAATCTTTCTTGAACTTGATGAACGGCTTGTTTCTGTTAGACGAGAAGTAGGGATCGTCGCAACCTTTGAGCACCAATCCTTCCCACTGTTGTGTGATGGCCCGAGCGAATGCCTCAGTGAGTTGTTCCCCTGCGTCGAAAGACGAGAATTCAATAACTTCGCGCGACCTGATGTCGGCCCGGCCCGGAATGCAGCGGACTAGAGATTGAAGCAGTCGTCGCCGTATATCATAACTTTCTAAGCAGCAGATCATGTCATCTAGTAGTAAAAGGTCGTAGAGCATGACTATGAGATGCTCGCTCGATTCGACGGGCGAGTCTCGAGCCGCTCCAAGAAGCCGGCCCGATCGCCTCACATGTCTGCGGATTCGGTGGAAAGGCTCGATTTTCCCGTTGTCGTCGTTCCATACCAGTAGCTCGCCCTCCAAGATGCACCGCTTCTTGATCTTGCCGCTTGATGTGCCAAGGTCAAGGCCGTCCCGCAACGCCCGATGAATTCCAATGCGGTCGCTGGTCGAATCCCTTCCACTTTTAGAGAGAATCTTGATGCCTGCTCTGGATTTGTTCAGATCTATATGGATTTGACAGTATTCTCCATCGTACTTCCGTTCCACGCTCATTCGTCTCTGGCCAGCTAATTGGCAACAATGTTTGATGCTCCTTGCCTTTTCATAGGTCGCTTGCGCGATCATTACTCCAACCTGGGGCTCGAGCTCCCTACTGGCCACTTCTCGCCGTTTATCGCAAGTATCCGCCGCTGGCTGGATGGGCATCTGCTGGATAGTCGGTCTGTCGAGGAGCTTCACGGATGTAGGGATAGAATTCTGAAAGCGAAGGAGATCAGGCAAGAGAACATGAAATCTACGCATTGCCAACGCTTCTGGAACGCGAACCGGGCTGTAATTTTTCGATAACATGCGAATCATCCATTTAGCCTCGGAGCTTCGTAGGAGTCGAAATAATCTCGAAAGCAGGGCATCCACAGAGATCGGTTGGCAATATATCTTTTTGACTCTTTCCCGTAGAGTGACCGACGAGAACGTTGATGAGGCTGCAATCTGATCGAGGATCTCGTCAAGTTCTTCTAGGGTCACGATCAGATTGGGCCTAGGCTCGCAGTCTGTTGCAGCCAACACGCGTTCAACGCATGATGCGAAGTCCGGGCCGTCACTGGCCTTCCATCTCTGCAGGTCTAGCATTCGGGATGGCCCGAGGCATTGTGCCCGTTGTATAATTCCTTCAAGCTGTCTCGTTTGCACACCGAAGACCCGATCTGGTCGGCGTTCAGGAAAGAGGCATGATAAGAAGGCAACGGCCTCTGGGCCTCGTCGTGGAATGGATTCGTTGTTTCTGTTGAACCAGGCAGCAACCGTACACTCGTCTAGTTCCTGGATCCTATCGATGCTCGATGATTTTTATGGTTACTATCGAGGCCGTTGAGGAGTTCGCATAAGAGGCTAAATGGAAATGGCATATTGACAACAAGAGGAGAAGTCCGTAAAAGAAAACTAGTTCGTGGGTTAGAGTATTTGTCGATATGTTCAAACAAGTAAAAGGAAGGTGTCTGGGCCAGACCTCAGTGATATAGGCCTTTGACGCTGGCGCCCACGACCGGTTAGGCTGATCAGTACCTTCATCACTGATCCTATGAGAACCCGCCGTGGTGACTTGGCAATGACAGGGCGTAGGCAAGAAGCGAAACCTACAAGGACGGCATCACCGTGCGCCGCGTTGTTTGACGCGGCGCACGGGTCGCCTATACAGTGAAGATGGATGTCGGGACGGTCGTGGTAAAAATCGGTCTGAAACTGGCAGCCGGATTTCCCGACATCCACTCACTCTCATAGCCGGGAACACCGAGGGTATGCTCGTCTCATCACACCACCACCAACGGCATCTCTTATCTTGCGCAATGGCTCGACTCGCGCAACGCGCGTACATAGCATACCTCTTCTGTCAAGTTTCGATCCGATTCTCTCGAGGTATACTCGTAAGACTAAGGCTTACGATTAGTTGAACGTGAGAGTGGAGAAGTGGATTTTGGTCATGGGGCATCGTCCTTCTGCACCTACAGGTCCTGCATCCTGCTCCGACTAAAGGGAGACGGGAGACCACCTGCGTGTAAAGGATGCGGGTGTGACGGTTGGATCTTCGAATATACCCCATAGTCGTCCCTCATTTCAGTATAGTCAAAATTCCTTCCGACGTTCAGGATTGGGGAGACGTTTCCTTCATAAGGACAGGGGGATCGAAGGTCATCACGAGGACAGCAAAAAAAAAAAAAAAAAAAAAAAAAAATCAAGGAGCAGGAAGGCTGGTGGGAAGAAAGGGGGGCGGACACACAATAGTTACGAGAAGAGAAGGGGATGAGTCTACTTTTGTAGCTACTTCGTACATAGGTCAGGTGAAGTTTCACCGAGCAAGGGGCAAGCTAGCCTAGCTTCCAGGAAGAGCAATTGCTCTCCGAGGAAGTTTATTGAATCTCGCAGGGTCCCATTCATCGGTCTAGAACAAAATGAAGGTCATGGCAATGGGTAGCTTCGAGCAAGGGGGCTTCTCTCACTCATAATACGAAGCTGATACTTACGTTTTGTAATTATACGAATAGTTTCCCATACAAATACAAACAAAAAGAAATCGATCAAATAGTTTCAACGTAGTATCCCAAATGTCTCATGCCAGGTCATGCAGCCCATCTCTCGGCTCTACGTATGCGTATTATGGCCAGACCAACGCCCAGCCCAGAAAAAAAAAGCCCAACCCCCATACACCGCGCCTTTTTTTCGAATTTCTTACTTCTACCCACCTTTATCCCTCTCCTCTAAATATTATGCAGCAGGTAATCTTGTCCCTTTCCTGTCCGTAGGCGGTTAGTTCTATTGCTGGCTATTCCCCCCCTCCCCCCTCTAGTGCAGTGTACTTCGTCCTTCGTAGTCCTTTCCCTTCCCT
>JUDQ01000267.1:0-49283 GCA_000812075.1 Scedosporium aurantiacum
CCTCCCTCCCTCCCTTTACCCTTTACGTGACATAAATCCCTTCCCAAAATCGCATTAAACAATACTGACGTTAAATGTTCCTTTCTCCCGAGGAATGTTTCGATCGAACCTGGTCGTGAGGCTAGCAATGCTCGTTGACGAAGACATCTGGGCGCATGTGACGGAGGTGCAACAAAACTTAGAGAAGCAAGTAGAGTCAGGACTAGCCATGAACGGAACGAACCTAACTCAGCGCTGTCCTTACTCGGCCCTGGACAGTCAAAAGGTAAACTTATTAAGATTGTATTTTCCGGAGCCAAGGCTGAGATATAGAGACTTCCCTAAGCGGAACATCGGCTGCTTGTGGTGTCTTGGCGTATTTCGGATCCTCGATGCGTAACGGAGCACGGAGGACACACGCCGACTTCGCAAATCTTGCTTCGACCTCGACTTCACAGCGTTGGGAAAACGATGCTGTGTTTGTCAAATTCTTGTCTCTCCCCGGGCTCGTCTTGCTCTGTAAGTGTTGGAAGTATCGCCATGCTGGTGTCTCGCAATTGCCGGTCATGGTATGCAGCTTTGAAGGACGAGTGATAGTCACGGCATCAACTTTAAATCGTTCATTGCTTGGCGTTCTGGAGAAGACCCTATTTTTATGTGGGAAAAGATATTGATCCTGTTCCTGGACCTTTCCAATTGGTCTCTCGGAGAATACCCCATACTTTTCATTTATTGGAGAACGGAGCTTCTTTAAATTCTAGCAATGCCGGATGTCTTAATCGGGCAATTGAGGATGACGTCTCATCCAGTTCAGTGAGATCTGCATCTATCTATAGCTTTTAGCCTGATGAAGAAAATCGTGAATTTCAGCAGCATCCGAGATAATAACACATTTGATGTAGAAGAAGGCCGATGGTCCCCGTTCCACAGGTTCCTCTCGCTATGCGTCTTCGAAATCCCTGGCTTCTGGCTCGAGAAAGAGTTTCCTGCGTAGGATGATGCAACCCTGGGAGTTCTGGCCGCGCATCGTCGCGCTCCTCTGCGGCTCCGCGCTCGTCCACCCAGCAGCCAGCTTAGAATGCCGCCCCGAAGGTCCCATATTCCCTAAGCCAGACCTCACCAAGTCCGCAACATTCGACGCGGCCATCAACAAGCTCCAGGGGATCATCGACTCAGCGATAGCCGGCGAGATCAACGCAGGATGGAACGTGCCCAATACGACAATCTCGGTCGCATTCGTAGCCAAGGGTCAGAAGAGCCCCGGCGAGCCTCTGTGGGAGTATCACCACCTGGCGGAGAACACCGAGTTCGGCACGAAGAACCTGGATCGGAATGCGCAGTATCAGATTGGGTCCGTCTCAAAGGCCATTACGGATGCCATGCTGATTCGGAGTAATCTGAACCTCGATGATCCGATTACGAAATATCTTCCAGGGCTTGGGGGATCGCCATCCTTGATTCCTTGGGATACAGTTACCTTGCGAGCGCTTGCGTCGAATCTGGCGGGCATTCCGCCGAATTGTACGTTGGAATTCTAGATGGTCTGCTATCCTGTTGTCGGCTGACGAGTGAACCCTAGACGGATACTCAGAGTTTTACTACCTCAAGGACATGTTCGAGGAGCTTGGACTACCACCAATCCAAAATAGTGACTACCTAATGTGCGATGTTTTCGGCCTTAACCTTGGCTGCGCAAAGTCTCGTAAGTGATTCAAATGGGCTCCTGGGTTCTGGGCTTTAGTTAGAGATGAGGCTAACCTTTCGTGATCGCGCCGCTCCCAGAATACATCGTTGGCCTCAAGGACGCACACCCAGTGGCTCCTCCCATGCAGCGCCCCGTCTACTCCAACGTCGCTTTCACCCTCCTAATGTACGCTGTCAGCGCCGCCACCGACCAGACCTACAGTCAAGTCCTCTACGAGTACATCACCGGCCCCCTGGGAATGGTAAACACATACGCAAGCCCAGGCCTTCTCAACTCGTCCGTCGTACCACCGGTGGATAATAGCTACGGTTTCTGGTTCGGCGACGCTACCCCGGGAGGTGGTCTCGTGTCCTCGCTGTCCGACCTCACGAGTTTCGTCTACCATACGATAACATATACCATCTTTGATAGCCCGATGGCAGTCCGGCAGTGGCTCCAGCCTCGATCGTTCGCTGGGAGCCGTCACTCGTTCTTCGGCATGCCGTGGGAGATTTACCGGCCTCCGCCCAATGCGGTATTCCCCGATTACGACCCGGAGACAGAAACTGGTGGTCACACGTTTTCCGTGTTCACCAAGGACGGCGCTGCATGGGGCTACAGGAACAGAGTGTCGATCATCGACGAGTACAGCGTCGGACTGGTTATTCTCGCGGCGGGTGACTCCAGCGCCGTCACCATCGTGAACGACGCCATGATTGCGACGCTCATCCCGGCCATTCATCAAGCGGCAAGAGAACAGACCGAAGAACTCGGATACGTAGGCTCATTCACCGGTTGTTCTGACACGGCATTCAACGCGACGATAGCCATCGACGAGAACAGCCTAGTTCTAGACTCACTCAGCTATAACGGCTCAGATATCATCCACGCCTTGAGGGAAATATTCGGCGTGACCTATAAGAACTTGATTCCAAATTACGAGCCGGGGTCAATACTCCGTCTATACCCAACCGAGGTCGAAGTGGAGGACGAGACGGATGACCGAAACGTTGTCATTCGAGAGGACTGGCGTTTTGTTTGGGATGTGAAGAGGGAGAAGACGAGCGACTTGCCCGGCCAAACGGTCAGCTCTTACGATTGTCTTGCGTGGGAGGCTGTGGATTGGATTTATTATGGGAGCGAGGCCGTAGACCGTATCGTGTTTGTCAAAGACCCACGGACGAGTGAAGTACTGTGGATGGAGATTCCGTTTTTGAGGAGCCAGGGTAGCCGGGGTAGTGAATGTGCTCCCCGGGAAACGCCGAAAGCTGGGGGGATAGACGAAGATGGAGAACAGAGCGGGGAAGACGGGGATGAGACCGGGGAGGAGGCCGGAGACGTGGAAGACAAGCCAAATGAAGGGGTTGAGACGCAGGAGCCAGGTACATAATAACTATATCCGCAGAGTAGGTTTCATACTAGGCCCGGGAATAGTATTATTCCACACACTTAAGACTCACTATTTCGCCCAGACAGCCGGCGGCATTGTGCATCGGAGATTCGGAAGCAGTACAATCAACGGTTCCCCATCACGGTGCATGAAAGAGAGGCTTTTATCAATGGGCAGAATGCATGGTGGGTATTTTAACTGGCGGTGATGCTGTGATGAGGAGGGGATTGCTCACCGAGCCTATCACTGAGGGGATGATCGTGACTTTGCTATTTCAAATCATAGTGTTGCGCCAGGTCCTAAACTGACTCTGGTTTCTCCACATTGATACCATCGTGGCAACTCCCGGGAATCCTCGGAGCATCAACTTTCCCCCGAGTAGAAGGTGTTTGAAGGGCTTCAACTCCGCGGTCAGTCTTACTAGCTCGGTCCACTAAAACTTTTGACAGATGTCGGAAGCACGAAGGCGTAGGCCCTGCTGGGGCCCGTATGCGGAGAGTTAAACAGTGGAGTCATCAGCTCCGGGTTCATCCGGTGCATACTCTCTAGCGGTGAGACTCGTGCGGGACTATTAACTTGTAGAGTTGCAGGTATCGATGTGTTGCATGCCCGGTCTCATTGTCTTGGATGGGGTAGCACGGATGAGATCCGACTACCCGACCACAACATGGTCTACCGGCCGAGTCCGGGTGTCCGATCTATCTACTTGGAAATACAGCCGTTACATGTGGTCTCATGGTTGACGGAGTGATTATTGAAACTCATTGGCCCGACCACATAAAATACGATACTGCCACAAAGGCCGTGGCGAACAATGCGAATTCTTCACTTCCTCGGGCGGGGTTACTTGCTGCTTGTGATTGAAAGTTCCCCTTGGAGACGTCGGACCCCCGCTCGGCCAGGAACGCGTGTTGATGCAACACAGTCTCGTACAGGCAAATGAGAAAAAATTGCCCGAGTTCCTGGTCTTATGATCCCGGCAACAGATCCAGATCCAGGCACGGCAAGGGGGGAGCGTAGGCCTGATTCAATCTTGAAGAAAAAAAAATATTCCAAATACTTCGCGTGGCACGAGACGGTCCAATGACTTTCCCGGCATTGCAAATAACTGTGGATCTTGGTCCTCCGCGGCGGCTTGATGCAGAGAGCTGGGAGCTGGGAGATTTGGGCAACTCCGCGGACATCACGAAGGGAACAGAGCAATGAGCACTGAGCCATGGGCAGAGCCAAGACATCAAAAACTTACACAGTGTTTCCCAGGCCCGAGTGCTCCGGTTGTATCCGACGGAGATATTAAATATACGAATAGCCAAAAAATCAGCCCATTTGCGATGCATTTGTTGTGGGAATCCGAGTCTCGTCAGGAGAGAGCTGGTGGAAGCATCTCCGCTGCGACTTCGTATGGCCCAGGCAAAAAGGTGTGAAGTGAGTTTCGAGCACGGCACGGCGGGAAACTCTATCCCTAGACTAAAAATCATCTCGATGCTGATTCGTCCGTGAGGTAATTAAACCGTCGTAGGCTTGTAGCATTGATTTCACGCCATGAAGCAGGTTGCGTCGGGACGGGGTATAACAAGGGCGAAGCGGGACCAGGACTCATGGCCATGCATCTCGCTTCGATGCCGTTGAACGGAGACACAAAGCACCACACAAAGCCCGAAACGCGGAGATAGAGAGACGAACAGAAAGAAGATCCATATTAACTTGCCTCACGTATAGCTCAACGTATAGCTCACCTCAAGTCTATAAGAGCAAAGCATCGCTAGCCCAGCCCCTCCTCAGACATTTATTTTCCGCTTTTTTTCTGACACAATGAACCGCCTACTCTCGCCAAGGACTCTTGTTCCCCGATCTCAACTCACTTTCTGCACTTGTCCCGCCCGAAGATTCTCTGCGACCGCCATGGCTCAAGCCGAAGTCCCCAGGTTCCCCTTCAACCGCGCCTCCGGCCCTGAGCCACCTGCTGAGTTTGCCAAGCTGCGCAAGACGGCGCCGGTTTCCAAGGTCAAACTGTTCAATGACGCCGAAGCGTGGCTTGTGACCAAGTACCACGATGTCTGCAAGGTCGCGACAGATCAGCGACTGTCCAAGGTGTGTTGAGCTGCCTCCATCTCTCCTGGAGAGAAACGAATTGGGATCTTAACTTTTAAGTGTAGCAACGGACGAGGCCTGGTTTCCCGGAGCTGTCAGCTGGAGGTGTTGCTGCTGCCAAGAACAAGCCTACGTTTGTCGATATGGATCCTCCAGACCACATGCACCAGAGGTACAGTTGAATTGGGACGGCTATGGTTTATTCGATCCATCATTTAATACTCACTGACTGCGAGTAGGAGCATGGTCGAATCTATATTCGCCAAGGGACATGTTGAATCATTGAAGCCCTATATCCAGGCTACTACCAATCAATTGCTCGATGCGATGATCAAGGGCGGCTGCGCCAAGCCTGTTGATCTGGTCGAGAAGTTTGCTCTACCACTCCCTTCATATGTAGGTCCACTTATGACCACTTCCGACCTAGGAATACCCGTTTTTAACACAGCTGTAAACAGGTCATCTACACAATTCTCGGCGTTCCGTTCGAGGATCTCGCCTACCTCACGACCCAGAATGCCATCCGGACCAATGGAAGCTCTACCGCCCTCGAGGCGGCCAACGCCAACAAGTGAGCAAGAATGAAGTCAACCGAGATCCCCCGCGCACCAAATTGAAAGAAACTCTAAAATTTGTATCCGTTCCTAGGGAGCTCCTCGACTACCTCGAAAACCTTGTCGAACTCCGTAGCGCCGAGCCCAAGGACGACCTCATCAGCAAGCTCGTCGTCGAGCAGCTCAAGCTGGGCGCGATCGAAAAGTCCGACGCCGTCCAAATTGCCTTCCTCCTGCTCGTCGCTGGAAATGCCACCATGGTGAACATGATTGCGCTGGTGGGTTTTTTTTTATCATCGCTCTGCAGCTTTTTTATGCACTGAGATAACTCAATGCTGACATCTTAAAGGGTGTTGTGGAGCTTCTGAAGCATCCGGATCAGCTCAAGGAGCTCATCGCCAAGCCTTCGCTAGCGAAGGATTTCGTCAATGAGCTTTGCAGGTACCACACTGCCTCTGCCATGGCCATGAAGCGTGTCGCCAAGGTCGACATCGAACTCGGCGGACAGGTAAGAAGATTCTGCTTGGAAAATGATCGACCCTTATACTAACAGCCGCCGTACAGCACATCAAGGCCGGCGAGGGCATTATCGCCTCGAACCAGTCTGCCAACCGCGACGAGGACGTGTTCCCCAATCCCGACGTCTTCGACATGCACCGAGAGTTCAAGGTTGACGGCCTGGGCTACGGATATGGTCCCCACAGGTGTATCGCTGAGCATCTTGCCCGTGCCGAGCTCGAGGCTGTTTTCAGTATGTCTCTTCCCCCTCCCGTTTTATAAAAAGGTCCCCGAGCTAACGAGGTCGTTTTAGGCACCCTCTTCCAAAGGCTACCCAACCTCCGTCTCGCCGTTCCGTTCGACCAGGTCGCCTATAGCCCGCTCAGCAAGGACGTTGGTATCACGGAGCTGCCCGTTGTTTGGTAAATCAACGGCCGCGGGAGCCCCTACGAATTGAGTTTGTCGACTGTCGTACATAGGATATATTTCTTTCTTGACCATTCGCTCTTTTGAAATTCCCCCCTCTCTTTGGAAAAAAAGAAGTAGATTAGTTATTGCTACTTTTGGCATCAGGCAATGATCAGATGTCCCTCTCTACATGCCCATCACTGTAAACGCACCTCATACAAGCGATTAATGCACATACGTGTATTAGATGCACCCGGAGTATTCGGAGTAGCATGGCGTCACCTCACACTGGCCTTTTTCATGTGAGGAGAGAATCAACTGTCCTAATGATGAACTGATGAACTATTTAGTCACTTAGGCACTCATATATATATATCCAGGAAACTTTGTATTTGCCGACTTGACAGGTCTTCATGGAAAGAACGCAGAGTTAGAAACTGTCCACGGCACGCTATCAGTGAGTTCATTCAGCCCCATCTTCCCCTGCGATGCCCATGTACACCTCATGAGTAGTTGTGAGGGATTTCTCCTTGGTAGCCTTGGCTTGCAGGCCTCTCAGGATTTACCCATATGTTTTCCTCGCCTTCGCTGCTAGCCTCAGAGGCAAACAGGTGAGTTGAGTGCCTCGAAATGGGGCCTGCCAATCAACGTCAACGCCTAGTTTCCGCAGTATAACAAAACCTGGACTCACGCAAAACGAGAAGTCTAGTCACACGTTCCAGTAACATGATCTATGCGTCGAGGGACTAGCAGTTGCAGAAAATGTGCTTCCATTAACTGGCCACAGGAAGTCGTTTTAATAAGCTAGCTATACCTTTTAATATGGTGTCGGAAAAGCTGGACTAAAGTAAACTAAGGTAAACTGAGGTAAACTGAGGTAAACTGAGGTAAACTGAGGTAAACTGAGGTAAACTGAGGTAAACTAAGGTAAACTGAGGTAAACTGAGGTTAACTGAGTATAATCTTTTTCGATAATCATCCTTGAAACTATTATTGTATTCCCACTGAGTACGCAGGTACTTTCGACGTTTTAATATCTTTTCCCCTTTCAAAATCACTCCTGGACTGGAGAACTATTGGCATGAATGTGAGCTAAGCTTAGAGGACTAACGACGCCTCGGGGGGCTATATCATCATTAGTATCATCACTAGGATATTTTTTTTTCCCTTTTTTTCCTCTCTCTCTCTCTCTCTCTCTCTCTCTCCCCTTTTCGCCGGTAAACTAACTACGGCGCTATTCACTTCACATACTTCCATGAGTTGTGTTACGATCCTAACACCGGCGTCGCTAGGTATCGAGTAGGTCTGTAGGTGCAAGGGCCGTGGGGTGCCTATTCTGGAATGAGTGAGGCAGTCAAGCAGTATTCACAAGATATAGGTGAGAAGTGCGTATCCAAGTGTAAAAGTGTAGTTGTTCTTGGATTAACTACTAGAAGATCTTAGAAGACAAACTAGATACATAGCAGAACCCATAGTTTATATAGACGTTTCCCTTCCAAGGTCTTCCTTAATCGGTCGGTCGTACCCCCGTCCGTCTGGTCGGTCGGTTGCACCTCCGTCCGTCTGGTCGGTCGAACCGTAGTTCGATCGATCGGTCGGACGAGGTCTCGTCCGACAACTCTTCTGGTGGCACGTGACCTGTGTCTCCTTATACCGTGCCTCACCGCTCGCTCGTGACCTGGCCGCGGCCATGTCGTGACAAGTTGTTTATACTAAGGACATTGAATAGACCCTATTAACAAGTAGCTAGGCAACCACTTCTCCTCCTAAGTCCTAAGATGCAAAAGGTGTAATCTATATGTAGCTAAATTGAATATAAAGTATTATAGTAAATGTAGAATATACTAGAACTCTCTTATAGTTTAGGGATATATTATTAAGCTATATAAGTATAAGTTATTATATTACCTATTGTAACTTATATAAGTACTTATCTAGGTTGTTTACAATACCTAATAAAATTGGAAATATATTTATAATAAATTAATTAATATACTTCTTAACTATAAATACTAGTATTAAATACTTAATATAGACTATTCCTAAAGTTCCTCTTTTAAGTTTATATAAGTTTTATATATATTTTAAAATATATCTAGTTATTAAAGTTTATATTAAATAAGTTACTTTTATTATAAATTATATTTATTATAAAACTTATATTAACTTTTTATATTATTATAAATATTATAACTATAACTTTTATAATTATATAAATTTATATATAAATTTAGTATTATAATTTTAATATTAATATTATTAAATATTAAGTAAATCTATAAGTATAAAGACTATAAAGTATCTATTTTAAAATAAGTAAAATAGTTAAGTAATATTTATAAGATATAGATAAAAAATATATATTTAAGTATAGAAGTATAGTTATTTTTAGATTAACTACTAAAAGATCTTAGAAGATAAACTAGGTATATAATAGAACTTATAATTTATATAAATATTTCCCTTCTAAGCTTTTCCTAAAACTAATACTCTCTAAGCTTAGTCCTACTTATTAGACTATAATAGACTAACTATTAGTCCTACTAGTCTTAGATAAAGTAAAGAGACTATCTATTAGTCTTATTAGTTTTATCTTTACTAGTTAGTAATATCTTATAGTTTATCTTTTTCTACTAGGTCTTACTACTCTAGGCCTATATAAAGATTAGTTTATAATATAATACCTCCTCTTTTTAAATCTTTATCTTTAAAGACTTATAAATAGATTACTTATTTTATTAATTTTATTCCTTATAAGTTCTTTCCCTTTTTTTTATAAAGTTATCTTTTTTTATTAATTAGTATATTAAATTATATTTATAAATATTATCTAAATCTTATTTTATTATAAAAAAAGTAAAAAATAAAATTATTAATTAAATATATAGCTACTAAAGGTTTTATATTTAATATATTTTATTCTTATTATTACTATCTAAAAAAAATTTATAAGATAGCTTAGAGTTTATCTTAATATAGTTTTTATATTACTATAAAGATAACTTATAATAATATCTCTATTACTTTATCTTATAAATTTCTTCTTCTTATAATACTTCCTTTATTAATTTTAATTATATTTTCTTAATTTCCTAAACTATATTTAAGACTAAGAAGGTAGAGAGCACTATAGAGAAGGCTAAGGAGGACCTAGTCAAGATCTTAAGTTATTTAGCTAAGCTTTAGTAATAGTAAAAATCTTTAAAAAAGAAAAGTATATTTTTATTTAAAAGGAGGATATAAGGTTTAGTAGAAGAAGAGAATTCTACACTCCTAGAGGAGTAGTAGTTAGTAAATAATACCTAGTCTTTAAATATATTTAATATAATTAATTAAAATTTAATAAATTTAGATCTATTACTAATAGATCCTAGGGCTTTTTTAGATACTTCTAGTAAAATATAGTAAGAAGTTACTAGCTCCTTATTAAATATTTAATAAATTTTTAGATATTTATATTATATTTATAATTTTTCTATTTAACTAAATATTTAACTTTCTTATTATTATTATTTATTAAATTAAAGATTTTCTTAACTTTATAGATATCTTCTTCTACTATAACTTTAATAGATTTTTCTATAAATATATTATTATATACTAATTTAAATAATATAATATAAAAAATTAAATATATTTTTATAATTTTAAATAACTTTAGTTTATAGTTTACTTTTAAAACTTTTTATTTAATTTTAAATAGTCTAATTTTCTTATAGTCTAGTTTATTACTTAATTATTTAATTTTAATTTAGAAATTTTTAGTTTTTAGCTTTTTTTATAGTAACTAGATTTTATTTTTCTTTTTAAAAGTTAGTTTTATAATCTTACTTTAATTTATATACTATTTTATTTTTTACTAAATAAACTTTAGTTTTTTAGTAAGTTATTTATATAATTCTTTTATTTTATCTATAGTTAAAATAGTTTACTTTACTTAAGTTTTAGTTTCTATTAGCTTAAATTTTATTTTTAGTTTAATATTATAATTAATATAAAATAAAAATATTTTTATATTTTCTAAAGTATTAGTATTATATACTTTCTAAGTTAAAAGTAATAAAGATATTTAGTTATCTTATTTTTAGTTAATATAATATTTTAAATATATTTTTAATATCTAGTTTATTTATTTAACTTATCTTTAAGTTTCTAGATAATATATTATAGAAAATTTATAATTAACTTCTATTTTATTTAATAGACTTTATTAAAAATATAAAGTAAATACTTTTTCTCTATTAAAATTAATTTCTTTAAGTAAATTATAGTTTACTTTTATTATTTATAAAAATAGTTTAGTAAATTATAATATTTTTATAGATTTATTATAAAATATAAAGTATTTATACTTAGTAAGTATATTTACTATTATTATAATACTATTATAAATAACTTTTATAATAAAGTTTTTTAATAATAGTAATTTAATAATAAAGTTAATAATAATCTTTTACTATAATACTTCTAGTATTAGTATTAATTATAATTATCTATATTACTTATATAGTAAGTTTTTATTTTTCCTATACTAAAGATATTATTTTATAACTTTTTTAATATTTTTTTTAAAGTTTAAAATATAATAGTCTTATTATACTTTTTTCTTAGTTTTTATAATATTAAAGTATTTATTAAATATTAACTTATAGATCTCTTTAATAAGTTTTTAATATAATCCTTTTAAAATAAAGATTTTATCTTTTTTCTTTTAAAATTACTTATTATATTATAGCTTATAGTATTATATTTAGTTATTAAACTTATTTTACTTATAGTTTTATAGAAGCTTATTAGTTTAGTTAATATCTTTTATAATTTAATAGCTAATTATAATCTAGTATAGGTTTCCTTTATTATCTTTATATAGTATTATCTATATTTTTTTTAATATCTTCTAGAAATAGTTAAGGTATCTATTAAATATATCTACTTTTCTATTTTCCTTTTTTTTAATATATATAATTTTAAAATTATATTTTAATAGTTTTTTAGTTTATTATATTTATTATTTATTTAGTTTTTTAATTATAATAAATCTTATAAGATTTTTATAATCTAAATAAATAGTAATAAAATATTTAATATTTATTAAATAATATTTTTATTTTTTAAATATTTTAATAATAATTATAAGTTCTTTATTAAGTATTTTATAATATAGTACTAGTCTATTAAGTTTTTTTAATATAAATATAATAAAGTAAAGTCTACTTTTTTTATTATATTATCTAAGTTATATTTTTAGATTATAGTTTAAAATATCTATTTTTAATTTAAATAATTTTAAAAAGTCTATTTAATAGAATATAGGTTATTTATATACTAATTATTTAGCTTTTTAAAATATTTTTTATTTTTTTAGTTTTTATTAAAATATTTTATTTTTCTTAGTAAGTTTTATAAAAAGGCTTATATTAATATTATATCTTTTTAAAAACTTTCTATAGAAGTTAAAAAATTTTAAAAAGCTTTTAACTTCTATAATATTTATTAGTATTAGCTATTTTAAAATAGTTTTAACTTTTAATTTTTATATTTAGATTTTTCCTAATTAGATTATATATCTAAGAAAATTTACTTATTATTTATAAAATTTATATTTAGTTAATTCTACTAAGAGTTTTACTTTTTATAGCTTTTAGAGGACTTTATATATATATTCTTTATATTTTTTAAAAGTATTTAAATAGATAAAGATATTATTAAAGTAAGCTATTATAAAGTTATCTAAATATTTTTATAAAATATAGTTAATTATAGTTTAGAAGTTTATAGAAATATTTATTAATCTAAAAAGTATAACTAAGTATTTAAAGTATCTTAAATATATCTTAAAAGTAGTCTTCTACTTATTATCTTTTTTAATATAGATTAAGTTATATATTTCTTTTAAGTTTAAAGTTATAAACTATATTACTTTTTTAAATTTATTTTATAATTTAGTAATTAAAAGTAATAGATAGTAGTTTTTAATAATAATATTATTTAGTTATTAATAGTTTATATATATCTATAATCTTTTATTTTTCTTTAATATAAAAAGGATAAAGTATTTAGCTAGTAATATTAATAGCTAAATATATCTTTTTTCTATTATCTTTTTAATATATTTTTATAATATTTAAAGTTATATTTTATTAAGGTTATAGATAAATATAAACTTAAATTAAGTATTTTCTTTTAATAGTATCTTATAATCTTATTAGCTATATTCTAATAATTTAATATCTAATTCTTTAGTAAATATTTTATTATATTTTTAATATTTTTTAGTATATATTATAATATCTTATTTATTATTAACTTAGTCTTAAAGCTTATAATAGCTCTTATTATATATATTTATTTATATTTTCTTCTTTTAAATAAGTAATTTAAATCTTTTATAGTAAGTATTTTAAAGTATATTATTATTTTAAAAGCTTTTAACTTATTTAAAAATAACTTTTCTAGTTATTATTTTTTAAAAGCTAAGTTATTTTCTAGGTTTTATTTAGTCTCCTTTTAAATAAGTTAATTAGTTATTTAATTAATTTATAAGTTTTTTATTTATAGCTATAATATTTCTAATATTATTAGATAATTAATAATTTTAGTAATATTAAAAAAGATATAATTATATTATCTAATAATAATAATATTAAAGTATATAGTTTTAATATTTACTATTTTACTTTTATATTTAACTAATATTCTATTATATATATTAAAAATATAAAGCTAGTTTTTTATAATCTATAAAAGCTTTAACTTATTAATAATAATAAGTAAAATAAAGTTTTCTTATACTTTACTATCTAGTAAAATTATAAACTTTAATCTTATTAAAATAACTAGTACTTTAAAATATTAAATCTATTATTTTTCTATAATATTTATCTTTTATAATAGTTTTTAAAATTTTAGTTTTAACTTCTAAATTACTTCTATTATAACTATTTACTATCTACTATTATTTTATTAGAAAATTTTTACTACTTTCTATAGCTTTTTTAGTTTAGCTTACTACTTTTCTTATTATTATTTAAATTCTAGTATTTTCTATTTATTTTAAAACTAATATTTAATAATCTTATTTTATTTTTAATTAAGATCTTTAATATAATCTTATAAATTATTAGCTTTTTATTTAAAGTAATATTTTAAAGTTTTTATATTTTTATTTTATAATTATTTTAATTTATTAAAGTCTTTATTATTATTTTATTTAAAGATATTAATCTTTTCTTTTAATTATTTTATATTTTTATTTACTTTAACTTCTCTTTCTTTAATAAAGTTAGCTTATCTTTCTAAATTATAAATTTATTTAAAAATCTATTTATCTTTATTATATAGTTAGTTAATTTATATTTAAAAATTAAAAAGATTACTTATAATATTTACTAGTTTTCTATTATAGTACTTATTAAGCTTTTAGTAAAAAGTCTTACTTCCTCCTATTCTTTTTATTTAATTAAATATCTACTATTTTTTAATATAAACTTATTACTTCTTCTTTTATTTTTTTCTTTATTATTAATATTTTTCTTATATTTTTTTTTTTTATAAATTTAAAGTTTTTTTTCTTTTAAAGTTTATAAGTTCTTCTAAGATTTAAATAGTAAATTATTAGTAGAAGCTCTCCTTATTTTTCTCTTCTACTAGCTTTTCTAATTATAACTTATATATTAGCTATTATAAAAATCTTAATCTTTTATAATAATATTAGTATACTTTATTATATATTTTAATATATAATAGGTCTTTTTATTTAATAGTTTTATATTAGTTTAATAGTTTTTTTTAGACTTTTTTAACTTATTTTAAAAGTTTTAAAATACTAGTATTTTCTTTATTAATTTTTTTTCTAAATATTATATCTTTTTATTTTATTATTATAAAACTTTAAAACTTTTAAAAATAATATTTTACTTTATTTTTATTATTATAGTATATACTATAATTGTTATTATAGTATATAGTCTATAATAAAGACTTATAGTCTACTATACTAGCTTTAAATTATTATATTTTTCTTTTAAATATAGGTTTTTAATTAGATTTCTTTTCTCTTTAATTTCTTACTTTATTTTTATTTTTATATTTTTATATAAAATATCTAAACTTATTATATAAAAAATATTTTTTAATTTTATTTTTAAAGGTATTAGAGATAATATCTTTATTACTTATTTTTAACTTTATAAGTCTTAAGTATATTTTTTATAAAGTAGTATTATTACTTTACTTAAACTTAGTATTAGTAAATACTTAAAGTTTATAGTTTTTAATAAAAGTTTACTTTTACTTTTACTATTATTATTTATATAGTTAGTTATTAATTTTAATAGTACTTTCTATATACTTATTTAGTTATATAAATCTTTTAATTTTATAAAGTTTATTTTTAACTTCCTTTTTAAGCTTATTATAAAAAGTATTTATTAGTAGTTTATTACTTTAGTTAAAGTATACTATAATCTACTTAAACTTTATAGTATATTTAGTAGCTAAGTTTTTCTAATATAAGGCTTTTAATTATTAAATTATAATTTATTATTTATCTAATTTTTTAAAAGATTTTTTAAAAGCTTTTTTAAATATTTTATAGTTTTTAAAAATTTTAATTATCTTAGTTTTTTATATAATCTTATTATTTTCTAAATAGCTTTAAAAAATAAATTTAAATTATAAAAAAATATCTTTTATAAAATATTAAACTATAATAGTAATCTTATTTACTTTAATATAAAATTAGCTATTATAATATTATAAGTAAATTTTTATTTAAGTTAAAAACCTTTAAAGTTACTATTAGTTTTTTCTATATTTTTCTAATATTATAATCTTAAGTTTAAGTACTATAAGTTAAGAAATTATAAAAAGTATTTTACTTTTTTAAATTATAATATTAGTATTTAACTATTAGATTATCTACTTTAACTAAATAACTTATTATTTAATTTATAGATTTATATTTTACTAAATTACTTATTTTATATTAATAAATTATTAATTAAGTTTAAAGTTTTTTTTATTTTATTATATTATAAAATTATTAACTATTTTTATTTTAGTATCTTATTTATTAGCTTTATTATATAGTTCCTTAATAGTAATATTATAGTTATACTTATTATCTAAATCTAATTTTATATCTATAGCTAAATAGTAGCTTCTTTTATCTTAATTTTATTATTTAACTTAAAGTTTAAAATAATAAAAGCCTTTCCCTTTATAAATACTATAATTTCTAGATATTAGTAATACTACTTAATAAGATTATTTACTAAATAAAAGTAGTTAATATATTATAATCTTAATATTAATATTATTAGATATTAAATAAGTCTATAAGTATAAGGGCTATAAGGTATCTATTTTAGAATAAGTAAAGTAGTTAAATAGTATTTATAAGATATAGATAAAAAGTATATATCTAAATATAAAGATATAGTTATTTTTAAATTAACTACTAAAAGATCTTAAAAGATAAACTAAATATATAATAGAACCTATAATTTATATAAATATTTCCCTTTTAAACTTTTCCTAAAACTAATACTCTTTAAGCTTAATCTTATCTATTAGACTATAGTAGACTAACTATTAGTTTTACTAGTCTTAGATAAAGTAAAGAAATTATTTATTAATTTTATTAATCCTATCTTTACTAGTTAGTAATATCTTATAATTTATCTTTTTCTACTAAGTCTTACTACCCTAGGCTTATATAAAGGTTAGCTTATAATATCTAGATAGCTAGTAAATATTAATAAAAAGTTAATTATATAAATATAGCTATATAGATATTTTTATTATTATTTTTTTATAGTATACTACTTTTAATCTTATTTTTATAATATTTATAGCTCTTATTATCTACTTACTTTCCTTACTATATACTATAAGCTTATTTATATATAATCTTTTTATTATATTATAAAATATTTTAATATTATATTATTTTTATTTTTACTATAGCTTTTAGCTTTTTATAGTTTCTCCTATTTACTTAATCTATTCCTATTTCTTATAATTCTCTTATAATATTACTATATATCTAGCTAAGTAAGTAGTATTATAAATCTTATAACTATATAAAGCTAAAGTTATAATTTTATTTATACTTAGATAGCTAGTCCTATTTTATTATATATAATAGTTACTATAAAAAGAGGAAAGTTTATAATTAGAAATAGTAAGCTTAAGCTTCTTTATAAGCTATTATTAATAATTTTTAATTAAATTAGCTTTCTAATTTTTCTATTATTTCTATTTACTTTCTAAAATAAATATTATAAAATTCTTATTCTTTATTTAATAGTCTAGATCTAGCTTCTATTTTACTAGCTTAATAACCCCCTATTATAGCTTTTTAAATTTATATATAATAATTATAAAAACTATATAAGCTCTAATAGTCCTCTCCTAAATACTATTATATAAACTATAGATTAATAAAGTAAATTATAGCTTTTAATACTTAATCTAATAATATTCTATATACTCTTTATATTAAGTATTAAAATTTTTATTTATAATAGTAATTACTTATAATTAGTTCTAGTTTAGCTATTATATAGAAATCTCTTTATAATTAAGATATCTCTTTATAACTTATAATTACTTTATCTAATTATAATAACTTAAGTTTAATAGATATTAAATATATTTTTTATAGTATATTATATTAGCTAAGTAAAAAGTTAAAAATTTAATTTTTTTTTCCTCTCTTTTTATAATATTTCCTTATAGTTTACTAATTCTATCTCCTATTTTTAAAGCTTTACTACTTTTAATTTATAATTTAGTTTTTATTATAGCTAAAATAATATTAAAGTTTTACTTTTTACTTTTTTACTTTTATTTCTAAAATAGCTATTTACTAAATCTACTTTTTTAGTAGTTTCTTTTTAAAAGAATATTTACTAATATAATAATCTTTTTTTATTTACTTTAATATAATATATTAAAATAAATTATAGCTTATAATTATATAAGCTAATAGCTATTTAGATCTATAGTATTTTATATTATATTATAAGCTTATTAGTTAAATTACTAAACTATTTACTATTATATATATAACTTTATTTTTATAATCTTAACTTTATTATAAATTAGTAAGCTTTATCTATAGATAGTTTAGATTTAAATATCTTTTCTAATATTAATTTTCATTTATATATCTATAATCTATATATAAATATTTACTTAATTATAAAAAACTATCTTATTTAATTTAATATTATTAGTAAAATAATATAAGTCTATTTAGATATTTAATTATAGTTTATTATTAAAAGTAGTACTAATTAGTAATAGAAAAATCTACTAACTACTAATAAAGTTATAGTTTTTATTTTAGATAATAATTTAGAAGTTTTAAAATATTATAATATTATTTTTATTAAGAGGTATAATAATAAAATTATCTATAGCTTTTATTATATCTATTTTTATTATCTTACTTATCTTCTATTAATATACCTATTATTTTTACTATATAGTAATAATAGCTATTATTATAATCTTCTACTATAGGATTATTAGTAGATAGGTTATAAGGTCTATAATATTAACTTTAATTAATATTATAAATATATTTTATATAAAAAGTAGTTTTTTTATATTCTATTATTTAGTAGTATATAGCTTTTTTAGACTTTATTAGTTAATCTATTTATAGTTAGTAATTAGAAATAGCTTATTTAGATTTAATATAACTAATATTAAATATAAGCTAATCTATATTAAAATATTATTAATTAAGTTTATAATAATAATAATAATACTTATAAGCTTAATTATAAAATTATCTTACTAGCTTCTTATCTTAATAGTAATTATTTTATTATTTAATATTATTAAGACTTAATAGTAATTATATAGATCTTAAACTTATTAACTTTCTTTATTACCTTTACTATAAATCTTAATTAATATAAAATCTAATACTAATTACTTCCTTAATAGATTACTTTAGATTATTTAGATATTATAAACTAAGTCTTTTAGTTAAAAAATATTACTTTTATATAGAAGTTAAAAAATAGTCTTTTTAATATTTTTATAAATACTATTTAGATTATTAAATATTAGAAATATAGCTTCCCTTATTACTATATTCTCTTTTTCTTAATTTAAAAAAGTAATACTTTATATAAATATACTATAAATATTAATAAAGTTATTAATACTAAGCTCTCTACCTTTAAAAATAATCTTACTAAATAACTTTATTAAATTATTAAATTATAGATAATATATAGTTCTTATAGTACTAATAACTTTATAACTTCTTATATAGTTTCTACTTAATAAAATACTTTTCTATTATATTTAAAATTATTTTTAAAATTATTTTATATTAAAACTATAATCTCTAATAATAGCTATCTTACTTATTAGTATTAAGATATTAAAGACTTTATATTTTAAATAATTAAAGGTTATAAAATATAGTTTAATAACTACTATATAATTTTTTATAACTTATATTTAAATTATAAATATAGTATTTATATAAATATTAAAGTATATACTTCTATTAAAGTAATTAAGTATATATATAAATATATTTATAAAAGTATAAATATATTTATAATTAAAATATTAAGGGGGTAATTATTTATAAAGTAGGCTAATAAAGTTATAGCTTATCTAAATTATTAATATATTAAACTAAATAAAATATATTTTTAAATATTTAAGTTTTTTATATATTAAGAATTTTCTACTATATATTATTTACTTATATATTTACTTAGTTAGTAGCTTATTTTCTTTTTAGAAAATACTTTAATTAAGAAAATTAAAACTTTTTTAAAGTCCTATAAATATTATAATCCTAATACTAGTATTACTAAGTATTAAGTAGGTCTATAAGTATAAGGATTATAGGGTATTTATTTTAAAATAAGTAAAATAGTTAAGTAGTATTTATAAAATATAGATAAAAAGTATATATCTAAATATAAAGATATAGTTATTTTTAGATTAACTATTAAAAGATCTTAGAAGATAAATTAGATATATAGTAAAATCTATAGTTTATATAGATATTTCCCTTTTAAGTTTTTTTAAAGTAATTAGAGCTTATCTATAATTAATTAAAACTAATTGTTTAGTAATTAAAGTAATTATAAAAGTAATTACTATTAATTATCTCTTTAAGCCTCTAATTACTTTTTAATATTTACTAGATAGCTATATATAGCTATCCTATTATTATTTTTTACTATATTTTACTATCTTAGGCTTATATAAAAGTTAACTTATAATATAATACCTCCCCTCCTTTAGTCTTTATCTTTAAAGACTTATAAATAAACTATTTACTTTATTAATTTTATTTTTTATAAGTTTTTTTCTTTTTCTATTATAAAGTTATCTTTTTTTATTAATTATATTAAATAGTAATAAGAATTTATCTATTTCCTATTTCTATATTTTATAATTTATAGATATTATTAATAAAATTAGTTTTAATATAATATTTTATTTCTTCTATATTTAATAGTCCTTTACTTATAAAATAGTAAAAAGTATATTTTATTATAGTAAATATATTTACTTAAGTTATTTATATAATATTATAAATATATTTATAAATATTAATAAGTTTTTATAGCTTTTCTATTTATCTTTAATTCTTAACTTAGCCTAATATTATACTTTATCTTTAAGAAATATTATTTAAAATAGGAAGAGGAGGAGGCTAAGTAGTTTTTAATTAAGTACTAGTAAAAGGTTTTTAAAGCTTTTACTTACTTATCTTATATTTAAAAATAAATAAAGATATTATTTTAGAAGGGGGTAGAAATAGGAAAAAGGGGTTTATAATCTTTAAATAAGTTAAAAGAGGCTAAGTATTAAAAGTCTAAAGTAGTTATTACTACTTAGGCTACTAGTACTATAAATATAATTAATTAAAATTTAATAGTACTAGATCTATTATTAATAGATTTTAGAGCTTCTTTAGATATTTCTAGTAAAATATAGTAAAAAGTTATTAACTCCCTATTAAATACTTAATAGGTTTTTAAGTATTTATATTATATTTATAATTTTTCTATTTAACTAAATATTTAATTTTCTTATTATTATTATTTATTAAGTTAAAAATCTTTTTAGTTTTATAGATATCTTTTTCTATTATAACTTTAATAGATTTCTTTATAAATATATTATTATATACTAATTTAAATAGTATAATATAAAAAATTAAATAGATTTTTATAATTTTAGATAACTTTAGTTTATAGTTTACTTTTAAAACTTTTTACTTAATTTTAAATAGTTTAATTTTTTTATAATCTAATTTATTATTTAGTTACTTAATTTTAATTTAGAAGTCTTTAATTTCTAGCTTTCTTTATAGTAACTAAATTTTACTTCCCCTTTTAAAAATTAGTTTTATAATCTTATTTTAATTTATATACTATTTTATTTTTTACTAAATAAATTTTAATTCTTTAGTAAATTATTTATATAACTTCTTTATTTTATCTATAATTAGGATAGCCTACTCTACTTAGATTTTAATTTCTACTAGCTTAAATCTTATTTTTAATTTAATATTATAGTTAATATAAAGTAAAGATATTTTTATATTTTCTAAAATATTAATATTATATACTTTTTAAATTAAAAGTAATAAAGATATCTAATTATCTTACTTTTAGTTAATATAATATCTTAAATATATTTCTAATATCTAGTTTATTTATTTAACTTATCTTTATATTTTTAAGTAGTAGGCTATAGAAAGTTTATAATTAACTTTTATTTTATCTAATAGACTTTACTAGAAATATAAAGTAAATATTTCTTCTCTATTAAAGTTAATTTCTTTTAGTAGATTATAATTTACTATTACTATTTATAAAAATAGCTTAGTAAATTATAATACTTTTATAGATTTATTATAAAATATAAAATATCTATACTTAGTAAATATATTTACTACTATTATAATACTATTATAAATAACTCCTATAGTAAGGTTTTTTAATAATAGTAATTTAATAATAAAGTTAATAATAATCTTTTACTATAGTATTTTTAATACTAGTATTAACTATAATTATCTATATTACTTATATAATAAGCTTTTATTTTTCTTATATTAAAAATATTATTTTATAACTTCTTTAATATTTTTTAAGACTTAAAATATAATAGTTTTATTATATTTTTTTTTAGTTTTTATAATATTAAAGTATTTATTAAATATTAATTTATAAATTTCTTTAATAAGTTTTTAATATAATCTTTTTAAAATAAAGATTTTATTTTCTTTTTTCTAAAACTACTTATTATATTATAGCTTATAATATTATATTTAATTATTAAACTTATCTTATTTATAGCTTTATAAAAGCTTATTAATCTAGTTAATATCTTTTATAATTTAGTAATTAATTATAATCTAGTATAAGTTTTTTTTATTATCTTTATATAATACTATTTATACTTTTTTTAATATTTTTTAAAAATAGTTAAAATATTTACTAAATATATCTACTTTTTTATTTTCCTTTTCTTTAATATATATAATCTTAAAGTTATATTTTAATAGTTTTTTAGTTTATTATATTTATTATTAATTTAGTTCCTTAATTATAGTAAATCCTATAAGGTTTTTATAATCTAAATAGATAATAATAAAGTATTTAATATTTATTAGATAGTATTTCTATTTTTTAAATATTTTAATAATAGCTATAAATTCCTTATTAAATATTTTATAATATAATATTAATCTACTAAGCTTTTTTAATATAAATATTATAAAGTAAAGTCTACTTTTTTTATTATATTATCTAAATTATATTTCTAAACTATAGTCTAAAGTATTTATTTCTAGTTTAAATAGTTTTAAAAGGTCTACTTAGTAAAATATAAACTATTTATATACTAATTATTTAGCTTTTTAAAATACTTTTTATTTTTTTAGTTTCTATTAAAATATCTTATCCTTTTTAGTAAGTTTTATAAGAGAGCTTATATTAATATTATATTTTCTTAAAAACCTTTTATAAAAGTTAAAGAATTTTAAAAAGCTTTTAATTTTTATAATATTTATTAATATTAGCTATTCTAAAATAACTTTAACTTTTAATTTTTATCTTTTAATTTTTCCTAGTTAGATTATATATTTAAGGAAGTCTATTTATTACTTATAGAATTTATATTTAGTTAGTTTTACTAAGAGTTTTACTTTTTATAGCTTTTAAAAAACTTTATATATATATTCTTTATATTTCTTAAAGGTATTTAAGTAGATAAAGATATTATTAAAGTAGATTACTATAAAGTTATTTAAATATTTTTATAAAATATAGTTAATTATAGTTTAGAAGCTTATAAAGATATTTATTAATTTAAAAAATATAATTAAGTATTTAAAATATCTTAAATATATTTTAAAAGTAATCTTCTATTTATTACCTTTTTTAATATAAATTAAATTATATATTCCTTTTAAGTTTAAAATTATAAACTATATTACTTTTTAAAGCCTATCTTATAGCTTAGTAATTAGAAATAGTAGATAGTAGTTTTTAATAGTAATATTATTTAGTTACTAATAGTTTATATATATTTATAATCTTCTATTTTTCTTAGATATAAAAAGAATAAAGTATTTAGCTAGTAATATTAATAGCTAGATATATCTTTTTTCTATTATTTCTTTAATATATTTTTATAATATTTAAAATTATATTTTATTAAAATTATAGATAAATATAAACTTAAATTAAATACTTTTTTTTAATAGTATCTTATAGTCTTATTAGCTATATTTTAATAGCCTAATATTTAATTCTTTAGTAAATATTTTACTATACTTCTAATATTCCTTTAATATATATTATAATATCTTATTTATCATTAATTTAGTTTTAAAACTTATAATAACTTTTATTATATATATTTACTTATATTTTCTCTCTTTAAGTAAGTAATTTAAATCTTTTATAATAAGTATTTTAAAATATATTATTATTTTAAAAGCTTTTAGTTTATTTAAAAATAACTTTTTTAGTTATTACTTTTTAGAAATTAAGTTATTTTCTAGGTTTTATTTAGTTTCCTTTTAAGTAAGCTAATTAATTACTTAATTAATTTATAAGTTCTTTATTTATAGCTATAGTATTTCTAGTATTATTAAATAATTAGTAGTTTTAATAATATTAAAAGAGATATAGTTATATTATCTAATAATAATAATATTAAGATATATACTTTTAATATTTACTATTCTACTTTTATATTTAATTAATATTTTATTATATATATTAAAAATATAAAGCTAGTCTTTTATAATCTATAAAAGCTTTAACTTATTAATAATAGTAAGTAAAATAAAGTTTTTTTATATTTTACTATCTAGTAAAGTTATAAACTTTTATTTTACTAAAGTAACTAGTATTTTAAAATATTAGATCTATTATTTTTTTATAATATTTATTTTTTATAATAGCTTTTAAAGTTTTAGTTTTAATTTCTAGATTATTTTTATTATAATTATTTATAGTCTATTACTACTTTATTAAAAGATTTTTACTACTTTCTATAGCTTTTCTAGTTTAGCTTACTACTTTTTCTATTATTATTTAAATTTTAGTATTTTCTATTTATTTTAGAGTTAGTATTTAATAGTTTTACTTTATTTTTAATTAATATCTTTAATATAATCTTATAAGTTATTAGCTTTTTATTTAAAGTAATATTTTAAAGTTTTTATATCTTTATTTTATAGTTATTTTAATTTATTAAAGTCTTTATTATTATTTTATTTAAAAATATTAATCTTTTTTTTTAGTTATTTTATATTTTTATTTACTTTAACTTCTCTTTTTTTAATAAAGTTAGCTTATTTTTTTAAGTTATAGATTTATCTAAAAATCTATTTATCTTTATTATATAATTAGTTAATTTATACTTAGAGGCTAAGAAAGTTACTTATAATATCTACTAGCTTTCTATTATAATACTTATTAAGCTTTTAATAAAGAGTTTTATTTTCTTTTATTTCTTTTATTTAATTAAATATCTATTATTTTTTAATATAAGCTTATTACTTTTTATTTTACTTTTTTCTTTATTATTAGTATTCTTTTTATATTTCTTTTTTTATAAGTTTAAAGTTTTTTCTTTTTTAAAATCTATAAGTTTTTCTAAGATTTAAATAGTAGGTTATTAATAAAGGTTCTTCTTACCTCTCTCTTCTATTAGCTTTTTTAGTTATAACTTATATATTAGCTATTATAAAGATCTTAGTTTTTTATAATAATATTAATATATTTTATTATATATTTTAATATATAATAAGTCTTCTTATTTAATAGTTTTATATTAGTTTAATAGTTTTTTTTAGACTTTTTTAATTTATTTTAAAAATCCTAAAATATTAATATTTTCTTTATTAACTTCTTTTCTAAGTATTATATTTTTTTACTTTATTATTATAAGACTTTAAAATTTTTAAAGATAGTAACTTACTTTATTTTTATTACTATAGTATATATTATAATTATTATTATAGTATATAGTTTATAATAGAGATTTATAGTCTACTATACTAGCTTTAAATTATTATATTTTTCTTTTAAATATAGGTTTTTAGTTAGATTTTTTTCCTTTTTAGTTTTTTATTTTATTTTTATTTTTATATTTTTATATAAAATATCTAAACTTATTATATAAAAAATATTTTCTAATTTTATTTTTAAAAATATTAAAGATAATATCTTTATTACTTACTTTTAATTTTATAAGTTTTAAATATATTCCCTATAAGGTAGTACTATTATTTTATTTAAACTTAGTATTAGTAGATATTTAGAGCTTATAGTTTTTAATAGAAGTTTACTTTTACTTTTATTATTATTATTTATATAGTTAATTATTAATTTTAATAATATTTTCTATATATTTACTTAATTATATAAGTTTTTTAGTTTTATAAAGTTTATTTTTAATTTCCTTTTTAAGTTTATTATAAAAAGTATTTATTAGTAATTTATTACTTTAATTAAAGTATATTATAATCTATTTAAATTTTATAATATATTTAGTAATTAAGCTCTTTTAGTATAAAGCTTTTAATTATTAAATTATAATTTATTATTTATTTAATTTTCTAAAAGCTTTTTTAAAAGCTTTTTTAAATATTTTATAATCTTTAAAGATTTTAATTATTTTAGTTTTTTATATAATTTTATTATTTTCTAAATAGTTTTAAAAAGTAGATTTAAACTATAAGAGAATATCTTCTATAAGATATTAAACTATAATAGTAATTTTATCTACTTTAGTATAAAACTAGCTATTATAATATTATAAATAAGTTTTTATCTAAATTAAAAACTTTTAAAGTTACTATTAGTTTTTTTTATACTTTTCTAATATTATAATCTTAAATTTAAATACTATAAATTAAAAGATTATAAAGAGTATTTTATTTCCTTAAACTATAATATTAATATTTAATTATTAGATTATTTACTTTAGTTAAATAATTTATTATTTAATTTATAGATTTATATTTTACTAGATTATTTACTTTATATTAGTAAATTATTAATTAAATTTAAAGTTTTTCTTATTCTATTATATTATAAAATTATTAACTATTTTTATTTTAATATCTTATTTATTAGCTTTATTATATAGTTCCTTAATAGTAATATTATAATTATACTTATTATCTAAATCTAACTTTATATTTATAACTAAAATAATAACTTTCTTTATCTTAATTTTATTATCTAACTTAAAGTTTAAGATAATAAAAGCCTTTCTTTTTATAAATATTATAATTTTTAAATATTAGTAATATTACTTAATAAAGTTATTTACTAAATAAAAATAGTTAATATATTATAATTTTAATATTAGTATTATTAGATATTAAATAAATTTATAAATATAAAAGCTATAAGGTATTTATTTTAAAATAAATAAGGTAGTTAAGTAGTACTTATAAGATATAGATAAGAAATATATATTTAAATATAAAAATATAGTTATTTTTAGATTAACTACTAAAAGATCTTAGAAGATAAACTAGATATATAATAAAACCTATAGTTTATATAGATATTTCCCTTTTAAATTCTTCTAAAATAATTAGAGCTTATCTATAATTAATTAAAACTAATTATTTAGTAATTAAAGTAATTATAAAAGTAATTACTACTAATTATCTCCCTAAGCCTTTAATTACTCCTTAATACTTACTAGATAGCTATATATAGCTATCCTATTATTATTTTATACTATATCTTACTACCTTAAGCTTATATAAAGGTTAACCTATAATAATAAAACTATATTAAAAACTTTCTTTATTTATAATTAAGCTTATCTAGATACTTATACTATTTATTATATTAATTTTCTAAATTAATATATCTTTTAAGAAAAGCTATATTAAGCCTAGTATTAATATATAAAGGGCTTTATAATTAGCTAAATATAATATATACTTTCTACTACTAGTAAAGGCTTTTATTTATAGTTACTCTTAATAGCTATTCTAGACTCTATTTACTTTAAAGACTTATAGACTATTAATAATATTTTATATAAAACTTTTTATAGTATTTATATTATTATAAACTTAATTAATAATAATTAATAGTAGATTTTATATTTTAAAGAAATAGTCTTTTAGAAAATAGGAAAGTTTTTATAATAGCTTTTTATTATCTTCTTTACTTTAAAAGATATTATAGATCTTATTTTTATCTAAATTAAATTTACTAAAGCTTTTTATAATAATCTACTATAATATATATAGTATTTAAGACTAATCTATTCTACTAATCTTAATTACTTTTATATTAATTATAAGCTATATTTAATAAAGATTACTATTATAAATACTAACTAGACCTTAGAGGAATTTAGTCTACCTTTTTATAAATATAATTAAAGTAATTTTAATAGTAATCTCCTATTAAAATATAAGCTTAATTATAATATTATAGATTAATAAGTAGCTTATAATTATATATACTTTTAATTAAATACTTTATAAGTTTACTATTTTAATAAAATTATAACTATTATAAATTTAGATCTTATAAATATTAGTTTTTTTATCTAAAGATCTAATAGTACTAGTAAGACTTTCTTCTATTATAAGCTTTATATATATTTTTAAGCTTATAGTAATATTATTTTATATATTACCTCTTTTAGAATTATAATACTTCTTCTTAATAATAGTTAAACTACTTATTCTTATTTTAAAATTTCTATTAATATTATAGTAAATTTAACTTATTCTATTAAAAAAAATACTTACTTTATATAGCTCTTATAGTAGACTTATTTAATTATTTAAGATAAGGTTTTTATATAGTATAAGTATTATTTTAAAGTTATAAATTAGTCTTTATAAAATATTTTTAAATTAGATATTTTATTTAATAGTATACTTATTATCTTTAATAAAGATTTTATATAGATCCTTTTAGTTATTAAAAATAATAATTAGGCTATTATTATTAATATCTATCTATAATAGTCTTTTCTTTAAAAGTCTTTTAAAGTCTATTACTTAACTAAAAAAATATATATATAAAATATAAATATTAAAAACTATATTTTTATAAGTTAATTATAAAACCTTTCTTATATATTAAAATTAAATAGTATTCTTAACTTATTAGATATTATATCCTATATTACTAATATAGATATATTATTTAATTAAATTTACTTTAAATAGCTTCTTTATATATTACTTTCTAATTACTTTATCTTTACTAAATAAGCTATCTTAACTATCTATAATATAATTATATATAAGATTAATTATAGCTTTATTTTAAAGCTTCTAAATAATATAAAAACTTATCTATTTAATAATAAAGTTAATATATAGCCTAGTAAAAAAAATATTTTATCTACTTTTAGCTTAGATTTCCTTCTTTTACTTAACTTTACTTTAATCTTACTAAGCTAATTAGTTTTAAAAATTAATATTTTTATTATCCTTTTATAAAATCTTAATCTTTATTATAGCCTTTATAATAGTATATAGTTAGTTATTATATAGCTTAGAGCTAATATTATTTAAATAAGAATTTTTATTAGTTCTTTTATAAATAAGAAATACCTAATTTTATATATCTTTTTAGATACTTTTTAAAAAGATTTTCTTTATATTATTATATAATATTAATTTCTAATCTATTTATACTTTATAATAATAATAAATAAAATATAAGGTTAGTCTTTTAATATTATTAATATTAATTTATAAGATTAAGTATTTATTTATAGTTAGTTTTATATTACTATATTAAGAGCTATAGATATTAGGTAGCTCTTTATTTTTCTACTAAATAGCTTTTTAAATATCTATAATATTATATACCTTAAGGTTTTAGTTTATAATCTTCTTTTTATAAATATATAATTAAGATTCTTTTTTTTAAAATTTATTTATTTTTTTTTATAATTTAGCTTTTATAGTTTTTTTATTATATTATCTATATTTTTAAATTATTTCTATTATAATTTTTTTAAAATATTATAGATTTTATTAAAAATATTATATATATTTAAATATATTTTTTTTACTAAATAATAATATATTTTATAAGTTTATAGCTTTTACTTTTAATTTTTAATTTAAAAAGAAAAAAAAAATTAAAAAAAAATACTTTATACTATCTATTATAGCTATCTATTTAGTTTATAAAAATCCCTTATTCTTTATCTTTCTTATCTATATCTTTAATTACTTTAATTATATTTTATAAAATATAATAGATTTTTCTTCTATCTTTAATAATTATTTTTATAAAGATTAAAATCTTTAATTTATTTATAGCTATTATAAAATTAGTAAGTAAAATTAAAATTAGTATTTATAACTATATTCTATAAAATTAATAAGTAGCTATAAAATAATTAATATTATTTTAAAATATTATATTTAAAAAAAAGTTAAGCTCTATAGCTAGAGTAAGATTAAATAGTATAGCTATAATATACTATAAAAGGGCTATAAAGGGTAAGATAGAGGCTATAGGGGGTGGGATAGTAGCTATAATAGTCTTAATTAAAGTAAAAGTATTACTACTACTAGCTATAGTCTATCTATTTCTCTTTACTAAAGTTACTACTATACTTTAAACTCTATACTTATAGCTTTTAATACTATTACTAATAATTTAGATTTTATTATTATTATCTACTAAATTATTATTAATAATATTTCTTATAAGTTTAATTTAATATATTTATAGTTAATTATAATATAAAATAAATAATAAGTTCTTTTATTATTATAATAATAATTATTATAATTACTACTAATAATATTATTATAAGTTATATAATATAAAAATAAACTACTTCTCTATTTATAATTATTATAAACTTTTTCTTAAACTAAGCTTATAATATTAATAAAAACTATTTTAATATTTATAATATAAGCTTAGTTTATAGCTTTTAATAATTTATATATCTTAATAGCTTTAATACCTACTTTTTTATTTTATTTTAAATTAGTTTATATTTTTTTATAGTATTTAAAAGTTTTTTTACTAACTATAGTACTATTATTATTATAGCTATTAATAGTTAACTAATAGCTATAACTTATACCTATATCTCTAACTTCTTAAGGATATTTAAAGAAGTAGTAGCTATAAAACTAGGGGCTATAGGACTAGGGGCTATAGTAGTAGGGGGCTTTATAGTTATATTATTATTTTTAGTAAGGGGAGGGGCTATAGAGTTATAGGGAGGGGGGGTTATTAGAGGGGGTAGTAGGCCTTTATCTTTAAAGATATTAGCTATATTAAGTTCTACTATTATTATATTAATAATATTAATTTCTTTTTATAAAATTTATTTATTTATCTTTATAGGCTTAATTATATCTATTAGAATATAGCTTTATTACTATAAATAGATAATATAAACTTATTTTTATAATATTAGTAATAATATTATTTTATTTAGGTTTTATTTCTAACTATAAGGAATATTATATTTTTTTTTTATAGTAGGTACTATTTATAGTTGTTTATACTTTCTATTTTTAGGTTCTATTTCTTTAGTAGAATTCTTTTTTAGTATATTTTTTTTTTTTATTATACTAGTAAGTTCTTTTTTTTTTTTTTCCTATTTATATACCTATTTTTTCTTTTATAGTTTCTTTTTTTTTCTTTTTGAATGTGTTTCTATGGTTCCTTTTTTGGATGTTTTACGGTTCTTTTTTTTAATTGGTTGGCGACATGAATACGGGTTTTTACAGGCGGCCCAGAGTCCAGGGGCCGGGGTTTATCCCGGCCTTGCACCTAGTACTCGGTACTCCAGAAGATGTTTGACCCCCTGCACCTGTCTGGATTCCCGTCTCGCAGTGGTCTGCGACTTCTCCTGGTAGCTGATGTGATTGGGCAAAGCGGCGGGGATAACCAAACAGGATTCGCCCAGACATTGATGGACTTCATCAACCAGGAGAGGTGCATCAAGACGAATGGTGGCAGTGCAGCCCGATTCGTCCAGCTCGCAGCTGAGGCCTGTGACTGCGATTTCTGCGAAGCATGCACGGCCCGGGATCTGCCTGGACCTGTGAATGTGGCTTTGCGAAAGGAGCGATCATTGGCCAGCGACTTGGAAGCCATCATGGCCTCAGATACCGGTCGGAGTGCACTTAGCAGAGCCTGGTGCGTCTTTGAATTTGCTTAAATATGCCTCTCTACAACCCATCAACCAAGGGATCACTCTCACTCCATCACTATTCACGAAGATTTCTGTTTTCATTCCCCAATTAGTCGAAATGCCTAAGGACGGTCAACGACTCAGCTTCGAAAAGTGCACTCAGTGCCGAAGAGACAAGCAGAAAGTATGGACGGCTCCCTCTCAATTCCCTCCCTCGCCCGAGCTCACTCCTTTAGCTAACGTTCGGAAATGAGCTAGTGCGAACCAATCGACCGACAATGGCCTCAGCAGAAATGCAACCGATGTGCGTCGAAAGGCTGGCCATGCTCCGAGAACGTGCGAGCCGGATCGCGTCGCGCCAGTGCTGCCCTCGAAGTCCCGGAGGCGGACTTTCAGCAATACGTTGAATTGTGAGGGCACTCTAAAGTCCCAAGACATCAATTGATTTCTGTAACTAATATGAATGTGCTCAATGCCTAATGCAGGTCCTTGAGGCACTCGGCCCTGGAGATGATGATGTGGAGGAGACCTCAAAAGGTTGTCGACGCGGAGAGAGCCGAGCACCATTCCATTCTGCTTTCGGCGGGTCGCCTAATACAAAGCACCGAATCTATCTACATCAAGTTCATTACACTGTCCCTGGTTGAGAGAGTGGTTTTCAGCATGGCCCGAATGGACGGTTGCTCGATGGATGTCACAGGTTTTCCGGCCTTTCTAGAAACGGCCCGGCAGGTCGGGCATTGGGGAGCCGCCTCCTCGATCGGCCTTCACATACTGGCCAAGGAAGCACTGACACCGCGCATAACGGTAATACAGAGCGCAGGGCAGTTCGTCGACGACTGCAGTCATCTCAGCCGTCTCATCGGCAGGACCGCCGCCTCACGACGGTCAGATCTCCCCTCGGAAATTTCCATCGGCCAAATAGCCTTTGCAATCATTAGCCACAGTTTCATTAGCTGGAAATCCGCGCTTCTCGTGGCGGCATCGCTAGACATTACACCTACATCCGATGCCTCTGGCTGCACATTGCTCCACCTTATCATGGAACGACTACCTGTGCGCGGTCCCGTCATCACAGGCCAAGCCACATACACAAGTATAGATCGAGACTCCGCTACAGCGCTTGAACGGATTCTCAGAGTAGTGGACATTGACAAGCAAGATTGTCACGGCCGCACCGCATTGCATATCACCTGTTTACGCGGTCAGGTGCTGGCAGCCCAGTTTCTCATCGAGAAAGGAGCAAAAACATATCTCGAAGATCTGAAACATATGGGAAATATGACTGGCCGAACGCCTATCGATCTAGCCCTGAGTCAGGGTGAGCTCGGCCTTGTGGTAGAACTGTGCCGGAAAGCACCTCCGGAGCGTCGCGCATGTTTCCTCACCCACGCTGCTAACTACCTTCTGGAGGCCCCGTTATTAGTGGCCTACAATTTACAGGACTTTCCCGTCATCAAAGCTATGCACGAGATTTGGTGCACCCATCTCGTGGCAAACGACTCCTGCCAAGATGAAGGTTTGGGATTCTTGCACCTCGCGGCAAGAAGCGGAGATATACAGATGCTCCGACGCCTTCTTGAATGCAATCTTCGCCCGTTTGATTGCCTTAGCCGGTCTGGTCGAACGCCACTATCCCTCGCTGCCGAGAGCGGGAGTACCAGTGCCGTTGGGGCTCTTCTCAGGTGTGACGGGGTGAACCCAGACGCCAGGGATAACTCTGGCCGAACGCCACTCTCGTTCGCGGCTGAAAAGGGACACCTCAGAATTGTCAAGATACTTCTACTAGAACGCGGAAATGCCAACACATGGTCCGTCAACTCAGAGAGCAAAGATGATGGGGGGCGAACACCCTTAGACTACGCGACGGCAAAATCACACTTGGCAGTTGTCCATTTTTTGCGCAATAGGAATGCCCTGGACGATGTGATTGAGGTGTCCGGGGCTACACCAGGAAACCTGCTTGCCCTTGAAGCATCAGACGCCCCTATGATGGATCTCCATAAGACAATGGGTCCACCGCCGCTCTTTGGGCTTCCGAGTATAATAGAGGACCCCAATTACACGAGCATTGCCATAAGAGACCCGGAAGGAAGCAGAAAAAGGAAGTACGCAGGATCTGTCATGTCGAAATCATCCACAGCAACGCAATCTACCAATAGTCAACGGTTGCGTTTCGAAATTGAGTGGCCGGACACCGGGTCCATAAAATCTCACGCTTCCATTGGGAGGGACTACCGATGCTGCGGTCAGCAGTGGTCAAGCATGCATGATTTGCTCGAACATGAGGAGTCTCATAGGGGCAAGAGTGAGGGCGCCAATGGGACAGAGGCGCGGAAGTTGGACGTCGCTAGATTAACCGAAGAGGTGCGTCGAGACTACATTACACAAGGTGTTGGATACTGGAGCAAGAGCTAGGATTGCTGGGTTTGTATGAGAGGAGTTCATGGTCTCTTGGAAACAGTCATGCATATATTGCTGGTTAGATGGATGAGGCTGTTGTCGCCTGATAATTTTCATTAGCAAAAAGAATGGAAGGCAGAACACATTCCCTAGTGATCCTAAGCCGGTACCTTTGTGACGTCTGATAATTACAAAGGTTTCTCGCCCGTGGGCAAACCTCATCCGTTCTCTTAGAAGGTGCTGTACGTCGTGTCGTCGGAACTATTACTGTCGTTTCTCCTAGTAGTCGTGCTAACTTGGCTTCCTTTTTTAGTTCTTCAGGATCGCTTCTATCTGAGTGTATGTATTGCTGAGAGTGGAATGCAGTTAGTGGTAAATTGTAATGACGTAGTTCTATCACACAGGACTTAGTCCGCTGTACATGAAGAGGAAAGCCATGAGCCATTGACCCTATCCATTCAAAGTTAGGGGCCTGAGACTTGGACTAGCTCCCCCCTCAACGTCGCTTTACGTTAGTTGAGATTAAAACTAAAAGCTCTGAGGCCCGAAATATCCTCTCTTCCTGTCTTGGAGGCGGCAACCTGCTCAGCGACGAGAACAATGCACCGCCTTTTGTGCATGGGACTTTCCATGGTACTCCTGGGAGAAATCAAGGGCGTACTCCGCAGACATCGTCATGCTGGACACGTTGCCACACATCAATACCAAATATGCTTCGTACCGACGCCAACTAGGGGAATGCAGAGTAGGCCTCATCGACGGCCAGGGTGCCGGGATGAGAGCTAAATTCATGCATCGGCGGGTCCATGGATGCAAGAGTACCTGGTTGGCTTTTGGCTACATCAAGGGACGAGGGATGAGACCCACTTCTCCCGGGATCCCAACACCGAAGTGGCCTAGCTGGGCTGGGGGGCCCTGGGGCTTAGGGGGCGTGGATAGAGAGGGGGATAGGATGGAGAGGGGGATAGGATGGAGAGGGGGTGGAGTTGGTGGCCATCAGCTCAAGTGCATTGTGAGGTGACCCTCGGCCTTGTCGTCGAGCAAGTTTTTGTTCCTACGTACTTCGTACTTGTAGGTTACCGAATGACACCATCCCTGCCTCGACCTTCTACTTCCAAGGACTATGGAAATCCTACAAATAGTCAAATATCCTCATCAAGAGGCCTACGAGATGAGATGATTATGAGGGCATATCCGATCCACAACCTGCCACCGCCTTCCCACCCAGAATAATAAATATTGCAACATATACAAACCCGACCGGTACTCACTCGCTTAATGAAATGGAGTCTCACCTGGCCCACATGAACCACAGTTATGGCACAACCGCTACTGCTGCCGCGCAGGACGACATGGCGATGCCAATGTCCATGGCCGACATGGCAATGACCTTTTTCGTTTCTTCGACGACACCGCTCTTTGCCGACGCCTGGAGTCCCAAGAAGCCAGGCCAGTACGCAGCGACTTGCTTGTTTATCGTCTTCCTTGGTTTTGTTCTACGAATGCTCCTCGCCTTGAAACCCACCTTAGAAAGCACGATATGGCATAACGAAGCCGCGAGTTACAATGACTTCGACCGAGCGGAGGAGAGCGCTCTCGAGACGATAATTCCCAAGAGCCAGTTCGAAGCCTCCGGCCCAAAGAGCCCGCGCCATCGGCACAAGGAGCCTCGGTTTAATCTGGTTGTGATCAGGCTCCGCTGGTGGTGGCGGACGTGGAGATTCTGGCCGGCTCTAGGACGCGGCGTCTTCGAGGCCGTGGTGGCTGGCGTTGCTTACCTCCTGTGAGTGCATCCACCTGCGGACACAATTCTATCGAAAAGAAGAAAGAAAGAAAGAAAGAAAAGAAAAGAAAAGAAAAATACTGACTTACGGGCGTCCCCGGGGTTGATTAGAATGGTGGCCGTTATGACAATGAACGTGGGGTATTTTCTCTCTGCGTTGCTCGGAATCTTCCTGGGGACCTTTGCCCACGGGTCACCAATGTCCTCATCGAGTAGTGATGGTACTCATTGCTAGGGAGAGTTGGCGGACCTTGCATATTACGTTCACGACAGGGTATGATAGGCATTTATGTTGGATTTTTATAAAACTTTTTAATATTGTCTTTTTCTGATTTTATAGCCTTGAGCTCTACTCGACACGGCATCGGGCGTTGCATAGAGTTCATAGCTTTAACAGCGGAAAGATTTCCATTCATTATTTAGGCAAATATCTCGAAATTTAGACTGAAATGCCAGACTCAAACACATATACTGGACTATGAATTGCCAGAACCTGCTAACACGTCTGAGAGCCTAGGGGCTATTTGACGGAGGTACGTCTCTCTAGGTCATGAATCGATGCTTCAAGGGCTTGCTCGCTGGAAAATGCCCAGCTACCTGGGCAGCCATTCTACGACATCGTACCTGATGGCTGCCATAACTCCCCAAGTCGTTGGTCTCAGTAATGGTATTTCGTAGTATTCGCGAGCTTCTCTGCAAATGAACGGGCCTGGCGTCGGTGTCGGCGTACCGTCATCGTATGCGTCAATGAAGTCTTCCAGATTAACCGAAGAGCCTCCTTGATCATAAGCGATGAGTCTGGGGGTCAAGACTCCATCCCGGGGCCACGGCCGTTTCGCAGCTCCGGCAAGTCGCTCAAGAATACAAACGTGCATCGGCCCGTGGATATTGACCAAGTCATAGATATCTTCCTCTGCGAACAGATCAAAGTTGCCCAGAGGCGGAACGCCAAGGTAGCCCACTCTTTCCATCTACTACCGGCAGCCCTTTGCATGTAACGGTCCCAGAGGCGATAGAGGAGAACTAGATGCCGACGAGCCTCGATGTGACGAGGAGGGATTCGGAATCTGGGATCGGCGGCCGGATATCGGTTTTGGGGGATAGGCGAGCGCGCAGGATCATGGATGACCTCAATCCCGAATGGTCTCTCCTTCAGAATGCGCTCCCCGAGCGGCAAGTGGTGAGAAGTGCGGGAATAGCGGTATCAAGGTCGCCTCGGTCCGGAGATTCGTCGTTGGGAGTGAAATGCTGCGTCCGGCGCAAACAGAGTACACGGTTGTGTCCGTGAGCCACGCGGCCTCCACATGGAGCGGAGTACTGCTTGTTAAACCATTGGTTTTCGGGGTGGGACAAAGAAGTCCCGAATCCTGTCTTGCAGAGACCAGGCAGGAGAGGAGTAAACAAGAGCCCGATTCCAATACCAAGGGAATAAAGCTGATACGGAAAGGACAGTTTTGTGATGGCTGAAATGACTGAAAAAAGCTAAAACCAGAAGCTGAACACTATGGTAAAATGGTCGAGCAATCGAACAGTGATGGCTTGCTGAGCTAGAAAGTGTAAAGAAGGAAAAAAGAAGCCTTCCATCTCAGCGAAAGCGACCTGGAACCATGTCATCATGTGTGCGATGTGGCCCTATTATGGGCCAATTCCCATGGACCTGGTCTTGGCTCTAGGAAATACGAGCTGCCGCTCCACTCGCAGTCCCCTGACCGACTCCAAAGTCCCCTCCAGGGGCGTGTGCTGATCGATAGATTAAATTGGGATGGAGCCAGCGGCGTAGCACCCTGCCTGTCGTGGCCCTGCCTGAGCATGTTTGAGCTCTTTATTTTTTCGCACTGCATTATGCTTGTTTCCCCCCGGCCAGCAACATCCACAGTTCTCCACTGCCCGCGTCATACCTCGGGTCCCGCTCCAGTTTGTAGTTAACCATTATCCTCAAATCGGGGAAGTATTGAGAGCCTCATAGACATTTCTGGTGTCTCAAACGTCTCTATTTCGTTATTCGCCTCTTTCCAGAGAAGCTGTACTCATCAGTGCCGGAGGAGAAGAATAATACTAATACCAAACCACTCTTCAGCTCACCGCGAAGCCTGCGAGGGTCCGTGGTTCCTAGTACCAAGGGAATTGGTACTTTATAGCTTATACTATTTACATGCCCTTATTATTTGGATCTACAAGACCATAAATTAAGCTTCCACAGCCCGCAAGGCTATCAGTCCCACGTCATCTGGAAGCAAACACGCGTGCCAGAAGGGCGGGCACATCTCTCGCCCCTGCAATCTCTCCTCACAGCAGGAGTCTACTCGCTCCATTCACTTCCTTCGCAGGCATGTCGCGCACCCTGCCACGAAGCTCACGGCTTCGGCCATGCCTCCGTTGCGAACACTGCATACTCTCCACCGCAACCAGAAAACGCGCGCAAACTCGCTCGAGGTTGGGCTGTGCCGTAGCATCGGGTCGCCTCAACGTCAGCCACAACAATGGGAAACACTACCAATGCATGATAGTCTCACTTGGGATATAAGTAAAGCCGTTTATATTTGGGAGGGTCTATGCTGAAAGCGGAAACCCACAACATGCGCCACTCCCCTAGCTCCTCCTTCGCACAGCCAGGATCCCCGGAAGGAAGGTCGGAGTGAGTCTATCGCTGACTTGCATACGAAGTAGGTGATAGGATGACACGGCTGTCAAATCTATCAGAGCAGGTTTGTTGAAGAGCTGGTGCAGACAACCCCTTAGGATGCGGCTTGCAAAACTGGGAATAAACACATGTTTCGTTTACATACTGGTCGTGTCCCCAACCTGAGACAGTATCTTCACGATGAGTACCGCCGAAGAGAGCAAAAAAATAAAATGAAAAGAAAAAAGAGAAGGAGAAATAAAAATAAAAAATAAAAACAAAAATAATGAATATCTGATCGTGGCAGGGATCGAACCTGCGATCCCGTGCGACCTCGATCGTTGTTGTGAAGCACGTGCCTTAACCACTGGGCCACACGATCGATGCATTTCCGGCTCTGTTATTGGGATATAAACAGCCTCTTTCTCTATACATCCACTGAAGTACGCAGCTGGTTGATATTGCCATTAATAGATTGGCAAGTATAAAGAGGATGAGCGAGGGCTGTTGTGAAAACATCGATTGATCCGTCTCCATTCACGGGCGGGTGGTGGGAAGCGAGACTTGCACGTTGGCGAGAAGGTCACAGTCCCCCTACTGCGCCTCGCATCTCCAAGGGAATCATTGCCTTCCGTGTTAGTGTCCGATACATCTCTATCCGATTTCCAACATAGCATACCTCTCCATTCTCTATGCAAAGGCAATAGCTATAGCTCCGCTGGTAGGATGTATCGCTGGACATGCGCGTTATGGCAAACCTGGACATCTCCAGAGTTATACGAGATATCGCGGTAGCGTTCGTCTCCGTTTCTTACCAGGCACGACTACATTCATCAAGTGAATTGCCCATGTACAAACCAGCCTTCCATGCAGAGACCATCCAGCACCGCCTCAAGATCAAGCACCGTCTCGAGATAAAGTTAACGTTGAGATATATTCCCCTCATCTCGCACAAGGTACTACCTTCATATAACCAATTTTTCCGCGCCATCGGACCGGGGAGGAATGCCCACGGAGCGCCGCGCCTGCCAAGTCAGCCCATCCTCCTTCAGTCCACGAAGCTGCCTTCCTCCATGCGCTCAACCCTCTCTCGGATCCTCAGCACAACCTCCAAATGCCTCAGTCTCAAGGGCTTATCATTGTTCGCTAGAACCAGGGCCGTCTTGATCGAGTTCTTAATCTCTCGGCCGTTGAGGGCCGACTCGGCAAGCCTATCGAAGTCGGCGTCGTCGATAGAGACGACGTCCGGGCCGAGCTTTTGGATGAAGTTGACCCAGATCTTGCGGCGGGCGGGCTTATCGAGATCGGAGTAAGGGAGGATGAGGTCGATTCGAGACTTGAAGGCCTTGTCGATGGCGGTGATGCGGTTGGTGGTGAGAAACATGAGGCCTCGGTAATATTCGAGGCGACGAAGGAAGACTGAAACGCAAAGAAAAAGAAGACACCATCTAGTTAGCTGCGTTGCCAAAAAAAATGTATATGATCAAGAATTCGTCAAAAACTAACTTGAGACTAGTTCATTCCTGGCTAGGTTGGACGAAGTCCTCGACTCGAGGAAAACATCCGCCTCGTCGATAAGAAGCACGGCATCCCAGAGCTGACAACATTCGAGGGCGCTCATCAGGGCGCTCTCGACTTTTTTGGCTTCGGTGCCCAGGTCGCTCGCGCTGAGGGCATAGAGGGGGACATGCGATCTTTCGGCGACTAAAGAGCGTGGATTCGATTAGCACAACACCCATCAAGCTTCGAAAGGGCACTCGGTTCGCTTTTACCAGCCTCGGCCGTAAGGGTTTTCCCAACACCTGGTGGGCCACAGAGAAGTATGATGATGCCCTCGCCTGCGTGTAGAGGTTTCTGTTAGCTTGGGCAGCCCCTGAAATATAAATCTCGAATGGTCACCGGAGCCACAAACCTTTGTGGGAAACAAAGTCGTCGAATCCTTGCTTGCTGAGGCGCGGCCGGTCGGCAAAAGCAAAGACGAGATCCTTCTCTCCCTCGGGGAGCACCAAATTATCGTACGGGGAACTATCCCAAGCAGTCTCGTGAATTCCGTCAATGTCGAACTCGCCTAGTCAAACTCCTAGTTAGAAAAGGAAACAACACAATAGCGTGTTCAATGGGCCCCAAGCGTTCGGGAGAAAAAGGAAACCTACACCACTCCTTGGCCGCCAAATCAAACCCTCGCACCGTCGGAGATGAAATGATGCACTCAAAGTCAGACAGAGGCGTAAGAATCTCATCGCGCCCGGAGTCCGACTCGAGGGGGTTGTCATGATGCACTTTGGAAGATCGGCGGCGACCGTGCTTGGCTCTCACAACTTCGTCGCGATCGGAGCTACTACTGGTAGAAGACGAATCCTCGGTGGAGTGCCTGTCAGTGTTAGACTTGCGTGGAGGCAGAGTCGTCCCCAACTGGGAGAGGGATGCCAAGTCAGGTGCGACCTTCTTTTGCACCTTCCAGTATGCGTACGCGTCGACGATGATGCGTCCGGACATCTACAAGAACCAGATTAGTTGTCATCATATTGCCTCCGTACTGCCGGTTGTCAAGTGTGTGTGTTAAATAAAGACACATACCGGCTTCTCCACCATGCGATTGCGACCCTCCTGGACATATTTACTACCAGCGTAAGCCTTGACGTGGAATCCGCGAAGGGCCTCAAATTTCCTCCCTCGGGCCAGCAGCCTCTCCTTTATCAGAGAGGCCCGAGGCGAGAAGGCGAGCGGGTAGACGGGTAACTTGTCGACAGACCGCGGCTCGCCAAAGTCCTCAATTAGCTCGGTGCGGTAGTTCACGCCCGTGACGGCACCATTCCAGTCGATGTGGGCGAGCGTGAGGGTATAGAAGCCCGGGTGAAACCCATCGCTGGGTGTGAATACCACGTCGACCGACCTGAATGCCAGGGTGCAGCTGTTGGTCACCATCAGGTATCCGGGCGCAAGGATAAGCCACAGGTTGTCGAAAGAGATGATTCCCGTCTCCTTGATCCTCTTGAGCGCCGATAGCTGATTGGCGATGCGCGGTTCCAGCGTGTCTTTGAGCAGGCATAGTTCATCGGCCAGAAGATCTTCCGTCGTCACTCGCTCCACCTCCTCCAGAAGGGCAGTCCACTTATGCACATACGGCTTAAAGGGTGGTGGGACGGCGTAGGGTGTCGCGTCCGCATACCACGACGGGTAGTTCTCGAAGACGCGGTCGAGCACAGCGTGGAGTCGGGGGCTCTTCGCCTCGATAGACGATGTCACCCAGCCGGCTTCGTCGCCTTCGCCGACCCGTATCATGCGTTGCACGATGGCGAAGCCGTGGGCGAGGTTGCGGAGGCGGCGTTCCTCATGGATGGGATCTTGGAATTCGGACCAACGCGCCTTTCTCGGTGAGGGGTGCGATGAGTGGTTATAAAAGGTGATAATCCTGGAATCAGGCGCCTTTTGGTCTTCCTTGTTGACCTGCGGGGGTTTCGCATCGGAGCTTTCAGGCTCGGTGGCCGTCTCGCGGACATCTTCGGCGGAGTTCGAGATGCTCTCCACCTGAAGTACGTCTACAAAAGGTTCACTCATTGCCGTATGTTTACTATCGCTTCTCAAGACTGTTTCAACTGAATGTTTGAGATGTGCTGTTTGGGAGTTGAAGATGATGAAAGGTGGTAGAATTGGAATTGAATGGGTGGAAGGAGCTTCCTTATTATTTAATATCCATCACAATTTCGCAAACATCTCCAGCGCGTCAGTATACTAGGCAGCCAGATCATATGTGGCTGGGCCTAGGCCATCCGATGTCAGCCAACACAACACGAAGCCTCCTGACTCGCATGCCGAAGCTCGGCGGACCGGAGAGATTGGGGACAAGCGTCCTTCTTTCGAGGGAAATTCTCGCGCCATGAGAGAGCGCGAACCGTTGCTACCCACGAAATATCCCTTGCGCAACGGCCAATTTTAAGGCGAACGTTCACTGCGTCTCGTGTCGCCATCTAGAGAGGGGTTCGAGGCCGCACGGTTGCCTGAAATCTGCGTGTTTGGGTGCTAACTCGTCGACGTACAGCAATGGGCTGCATATCATGTAGCACAATCGAAATCAATGATGCAGGGAGATGGGGCACTGTTATGACTGGTATGTTTGTGGCCGGGTCAGTTCCGGATGATGTGAAAATTTCCTGGGAATCGAGGTGTCCTGCCCAAGCTATACACTCGCGAGGGAGGCGATCCACGGCTTCTATGGCCACCACTTGATTCTATCTTGTAACTTAGGGGTCAAAGGTATTTTAGACCCAAGGGGCCCGGGGCAGCTGCGATAGGTAACGAGTTGATGAGTTGCAGTGCCAAGACTCAAGAGGGGGAGTATTGCCCACATAGACAGGCAGGCCTGGTCCGTCGCCTACGTACACACCCCGCATCCTCTGTTGCAATCGTTTTCGATGCCCAAAGGCCCCCAAAGGCGAGAGGTCGTTTCCAGCCCGACTGCCGACCGAAGTGCTGCTGGTGCCTGGGGCGGGACAAGCGCTTGGTGTCTCTATGTTTGATGCACGTCGTACACGACGAAAGGGGATGTACAGGTCCCTCCACCCCAATGGTCCATGGAAGTCTATCTACATACTAAGAGTTGACATCGATGAGGACACTGTCATACCCTTGCAGAGCTTTCCCATACATATGAAAGAAACGAACGAGTGCGTGCATTCCATTCCCCCCGTCAAAGTTATAAGCGGAACTGCCATCACTCACTCTCCACATGTATTATTTCGTCGGACGGAGATATACTACAGCAAAGTGAAATGCACTTGCCTCAAAGCGAAGTGGACATTCGACGGCCATGGGCATTAAGGGGATCTAGATGTGGATCTTGATCTCCAACTCCTCACAGTAGCTCTCATCTCCAGGATGACCTTAGCAGAGACTACATCTTAGAATTAATTTTTTTTTTCCCCCTTGCGGGGAGAGATGAATGCTTCGTGGACTTGTAATTGCCTTTAGGTGAATACCAATAAAATTGCGTTCAAAAAGGCCGTTCGTTAAGCCTGCACGTCTTAGTGTTTTGCCTTCGCAAGTGTGCAAGGTTCATTTTGATGTACACTATAATTTAAGAGACAGGAGGCTCAACAAAGGATCGTCTGAGAGTTTGGCCTAACCTCAAGTCTCCTTAATAGTAAACCGATATGCCTGCGGATGGTGGTACCTCACTCCCGTCTAGTATATGCTGATATGCCGTGCTCGCATTCCGAGGCTGTGAAAGAAGAGACCAGATGTGGATTGTGCGCCTGTTTTAGATCATAGTCTGTTTGCCTGCTCCGAGGCGTACGTTCCCCGTGTCCTTGACAAGGACAGAGAAAGAATAGAGTCGAGGGAACGTTGGATTTGGCAATTTGTGAGCCAACGCAGGAACGAAGTCAATAGGTCGTCGTCAATGGTCTTTGCTGCTGGTACCTTGCTATGGATATAAGAAGGAAGAAACCCCTCATTGAACAGGCTCGTCAGCTAAGACTGCCTACGAAAGACTTGGCAATGACTGGGTCGCCAGTTTAAGCTTTCTAGGGCAGCTGCAGGTCCTCCTGCATAATACCACGGGTTCATGGAGGAGCGTATATGTTTGGATGAGATCTGCGTGAGGAGAGTACAGGTGCAGAGGTGGCAGATCACCCCACTGTTCACGATGATCTTTCTAGATTGTTCGAATTTGTTTTAGAACCTCCTTAACTCAACACAATTTTGTGTCTTCTGACATGGCGATGATGTCTTGATACGTTGCGGCGGCTGCCCATCATCGCCTCTACATGGCATGCACACCTTCTTTGAGTCCTTACATTCGTCACTACAGCCTACTGGCCAACAGTGACGTGAAACAAACAACTGTAGTGAGTTCGAGCACAGTTGTTGACGGAGTCTCGACTCGGACTAATTGATGGAGGGGAAGACGGAACTTGCCCACGGAGTCAAATAATAGCCCCTCCTACCCTAGAGAGGAGTTCCAGAGGGCGGAAAGGACTTGGCATGCGAGCTGCAGGTCGTAGGTCCATTGTCTCCGGGGTTAATTTCCTGAAATCGAGAGCCAGATTCAAAACCCCTGGTTCCTGTCGAGCAGGAACCATGCCATCACACCATGTCCACTTTTGGCAACGATCAGGAGACCCCAATTTCCGTCCCTATGGCACAAATCAGTTGCCGTGGGGCTAAGAAAGCTCGACATCTAACCTTTCTCGACCACAGTTTCCACCAAGCTCTTGGATATGAGGAGATCCTGGTTGGCTAAAGCCATGGCTTTTCCCACAGCTCTGGTAGACCCGCTTTGAACTGTACTAGTCGGGGGGCTGATATTGTTAATGTTGGGATTCTCAAACGTTAAGACGCCATCGCGTCTTGGCACCAACCACTTTTGAGCAAGATTGAGCGTATTTTCTCACCTTTAGCCGCATCCATCTCCCGCATTCGGAAGCGCTTCCGCCATTATGTCTCTTTCCCGGGAAAGAGATCCTTGACGCTTTCATGCAAGGGCAGTGGTGGTATAATGCTAGTGAGCGATGATGCGATGGACTCGTGATTTTACAATTCGAGAAAATTGTAGCAAGATAACTGGGGGTCGTCATCTTGGATATTTAAAAGCTCTCATGCTCTCAGGAGTTTTCATCTGTTTCTCTCCCTCCCAGCTCCATCTCCAAGGTCTCTGCTTAGCTCTTCACGCTCGCCGTCTCAAGCTAAAAACCAAGAACCATCACACTCGTTTTTTGAAGAATCAAAACAAAAACACAATCGTTCAAAAATGGTCAAGCCTACTGTCTGGCTCACTCTCTTCGCGGCCGCCGCTCTCGCCGCCAACCCTGCCCGACGCCACGAGGGCCACGACCACGGCGACAGCTCCGTAGCCGTCAGCAGTGCTGCTCCCGCCGAGACGAGCGCCGCTGATCACGAGCACCACCACGAGGACGAGCCCTCGGCCACCGTCTCTAGCGCACCCGTTGCCGAGACCACCCCCGCCCATAGCCATGACGATGGTGAACACCACAACCACGGAAACGCGACTTCGTCCGCGTCCGGCAGCTCTGCCCCGCCCTCGTCTACCTCTGCTGTCCCCGTAGCTGGCGCCAGCACTACCGGTCTCTCTTGGACTTTGGCTGCTGCCGTCGCTGCCTTGCTTGGATACATGGCCTAAGTGCCTGGAAGATAATGTGATTCGAACTGGGAGAGAGAGGAAGGGAGGAGCCGGAAACATAGGTGACTTGTCATGATGGCTGGTTTTATGGAAGATTGACTTGTTGTAATGGAATTATGCAATATTAATTATACGTGTACATGTGTCCATAGCGATAAAGAGTGCCCTACCAGATGGCTGAACTTCATCCAGTATGAGGGTATGCGACCGCCAACTGGTGGCGTTGGTTGAGATCCTGCATTTAACACTCTGGAGGCGGCTCCATAATGAGCTGACGGGTTTTCATAGAAATGTCGACATAATCGGGTTCGTTCTAGATATGTTCCTCGCTGAACAGTCACCATGGGGTACTCTTTGAAGTGGCCGGACGGGACGGGTAAATTATGATCATGAGAGTCTAATGTGCTCAAACAATGCTGCATAAGCCACCATGCTCCCGTCTCTAGATTTGAGGCTACCTTGGAACTGTCCAACATACGGCCACATTGTGGGATTGAAGTGGAAGCCATGTCTTCCTTACTGCAGCAGCCGCCTTATTCCCGCTTCAGAGGGATTGACAGATGGAGGAGGTACGGGGCCAAGCGGAATCAAGGTGCAAGGTCCCACGCATCTCCATTTCTGCACTGAGTTCATACAAATTCAAGTTCTCGGTTCCGGTGTTCCGCCCTCCCAGCGCTAGTTCCCAGAGGCAGAGGGAAGCGTATACTAAGCTCAAGTGGTCCTGACACGAACTTAAGTAGAAGATGAATACCCTTGATGATTTGGCAGTCCTCGCGCATGGGTGGAGCGCTGGAGAGCGCTGGAGAAGAAGAGGGTTCAGCTACGAGGGCCTCAACACCCGCGTTTACAAACCATACTACGCCATAACATATTCAACACCCAGGCCTACTCGATACATGGGTAGACCGGAGGTGTGTTCTTGATGTTGGGCCTCTCTGCTCGGTGACCAGCGTACCAAGCCGCAGGAAGCCTGGCTACAAGACCTTGCTGTAATTGGTATCTCGCGTCTCCCTCAGTCGCAGAAGCTCAGGCTGTAAAGCGAAGTAGACTTCCCCGAAGCAGAAACTGCGAGAACAAGATCCAGGCACAGATTTGATTTGCTCACATAACACTCTAATAGAAGGCCAAGAGGGTTCCATTGCGGTATCGCCCAGCTGTTTGATTTGCTCTGGGCCCTTGACAGTAACGCATTCATTCCCAGTCCCAGCGCCCTCTGCCCAGCACCTCCAAACGGCGGACTTGAAGGTTTAGTAACTAATACGACGTCAGCTTAAAACATGACTGACACTAGAAGAGCACTTCCAGTCAATATGAGTGGATTCCGTTACATGATTGCACCAAGTGTCAATGTACGACCGATGTTTCATGGCGTGAGAATGGCAAAAGCGAGTCAATTAAATCTCGATAAAACCTAGAATACCGCCTCACTTCGCTCTGAAGTCTGAACCTCCCAATGCCTGTAATGAGGTCTGGTTTCTTCGTGATCACCCGACTTCCCTAAAATTACCAGCCGATTCACCTTCCCTCATAGCCCACGAGCTTTCCTTTCGCGTAATTTCTTTCAACAGAAAGGAGCAGGTCCCGTCAACCTGGATCTGTGAACTGCCTGTTCGAGGGCGACTACATTAGCGTGACTTAACTGCACGTGCGTCATCTCGGTCGACGTTCCGGAGGGATAAAAGTAGTCTTGGGCATCTGCCGTAATCTTGTCCGCCATCTCGCGGTATTGGGGCGAGCCCTTGGGAATGCCGTAAGCCTCCGCCGTCTTTCGCATCCAGATCTCGCGGAATCTAGATCCATCCAGAGTATACGAATCAGTGGTATACCGGAACCTGGGATGTCTCAATGTGTTATCCGGATTGCGCAAGTGGTTCAGATGATTAATAAGTCCCGCCGTCTCGCTGGCGCCGAGGTTCGAATAGGCCATCTCGAGGGATCGTCTAGCACTGACGATGTCGCCGAAGGTGCTGGAGAAATAGGGACTCCCGTCCGGATTGAGCGCGGTGCGGCAGTCCTCGAACGAATCGCCGAGCGATTGGTACAAGTCCCGCGCCCGGACAACGAGGTCAGGGTTGTTCCTCGCCAGGTCCGCCACGGCTGTGTGCATCTTTACCAGGGTGTAGCCATGGAAGCCGTAGCCGCGATTGAAGAGGTTCTGGACGACCCAGTCCATGTCGGGAAAGAAGCCGTTGATCCCATACTCGCGAAACTGCAGGTAGGGAGGTCTGAAATCAGACGAGGGACCTTGAACGTGCTGGATGAACTCGTAAAAGTTGCAAATTCTGGTAGGATTGGCGCCGATGCACCCTGAACCGGCCTTGGCGTTTTCCGCGCCGTACATGGTGGCTTCCATTTTGTAAACATAATAAGTATGGAGGAGGATCCAAGTCTGGCCGGCCCTACGGAGCTGGCCCGGGCTCTTGACTTTGGGTAGCGGTGGGTCGGGCGGCCTTCCCGACCCCAGCGATGTTAGGAGCAGTACCAAGAGGTAGAAGAGAGTGGAAAGTCTCATCGTGGCTGTCGTGGTCGGTTTCGTTTGCTTCGCAGTCTGTAGTGTGTACTTTGTCCATTTTAGTATTGGAATGAAGGGAAAGGGACGGGGTGACGCGGTGACGAGATGACGAGGTTCTAGACTCACAGTTTGAGATGTACGAGAGTCGACGTTGGGAAAGTCGACTCTGGATTGGAGTTGAGAGGATGTGACAATGTGACCAGAAGAGGGAGAATGGGGGGTTCAGCAGGTGGAGAGGAAAGATTGCACCCTCAACTTCAACTATATCAGATATATCAGCCTCTGAATCACTGGATTGTCGAGTCTTGTGTCAAGTGTCCACTGGAGCTATCGAGGATGAAGTGATGTGGGCATTCAAGTGATGATCAAGCCAATTGAAGGCCTCCTTCCATCGCTCCTTCCACTGTTCCTTGCATTGCTCCTCCCATTGCTCCTCCCATTGCTCCTCCCATTGCTCCTCCCATTGCTCCTTCCGCTGTTCCTTCCAATGCTCCTTCCATCACTCCTTCCGTCACTCCTTCACTCTTCCCTAGCTCATCCCATTGTTCCTGCCAACACAAAAATCAAGTGAAAATCTCGAGCATGTGATTGTGAATCACTTGGACTTGGAAACCGCGAACCACAAACAACATCTGGATCTCCACTCCAGTTCGATCCTACATCACTCCTTTCCTATTTATTCCCTCTCTTCATCCCTTCCTTGACATATCCCTTCTACTGTTCATCTCCAATTCAACTAATTGCACATTTCTCTCAAGTGCACATCTTTACTCTACGTCCTGTGGTAAAACTGGCTTGAGAATACTAACATGTACATCCCGATCACACCCTTGTTGGTTGCCCTGCTGGCCGTCATGGCTGGCTCGGTAACCTCAACCCCTTCTCCCCAAGCTCAAGAACCTTCGAACAACACTACTTCCGAGTCTGGCAGATCTCGAATGGCCTTTTACGATGCTTTCAACACCAAGGACCGTCCCAAATGCTACGACTTGAACGTCTCCCAAATCCCGGACTACTTCAGCCATATCCATTTCGCCTTCGCCGATCTAACCACGGACTATCAGCTCGATGTCAGTCGCACCAGAGACCAATTCGAGGCCCTCAAGAAGATGCCCAACAGGAAGATCATCTCCATCGGAATCGGCGAGCGCTGGAACAATACCGTGTATAAGATGCTCCATGCAGGCGTGCAGAGTGACAAGGCCGACTCCTTTGCCAAGGGCATCGGCGCATTCATCACTTCACACGGCCTTGATGGCGTCTCTCTCGCTTGGAACCCGCATGCTCAGGAGATCGACCAGTATATCTCATTTCTCAGTACCTTGAGGAACCAGCTGCCGACCGGAAAGACAATCTCTGTCGCCCTGGACAGGCATCTCCAGGACCCAAAGTATAAGATTAAAGAGATTACTGATTCTGTAGACCACTTTGTCTTCAAGGCTTTTGATTACCATGCGTATTTGGATGTCAACCCTCAACCTGAACTGTATGGTTGCTTTTTCCCTCTCAACCACTCACTCCCCCACCCCC
>JUDQ01000268.1:0-40439 GCA_000812075.1 Scedosporium aurantiacum
TATGTAACATAACATAGAAAAAAAAAAAAAAAGGAAAAGAAAAAGAAGAAATAAGAAAAGAAAAAACCCCATATACTCCTTTCCCAGAGTGAAAAGAAGAAATCTTCATCAATCCTAGCCTCGAAGAGCATGCGCATCCTCGACTCTAGGACGGGAAATAGAAAAGAAAAAAAATTGGGAGAGAGAACTTCACAGCCAACTCTGAACAGGAATCGCAAAAAAGATGAGGAAAAAAAAGGAAAAGTCGACAAGGACTCTTCCTAATTGGACGATCGTCCAAGATCTCCCGCAAGGTTCATATGCATAATGGCGTCCGCCTTCCAGTCGTCATCCTTCCCATTGTCATCACCCCACAAGTCCAGCGACTCGCGCCCATCCACGCCCGGAAGTCGTATCTGCGGCGGCTGGCTCAGACGCCCAGTGCCGGACTCCGAAAGACTAGCCGCGTGCCCTGGCATTTCGACGACGGGTTTAGGTGGCGGTGGTGGCGGTGCCATTGACTGCGGCGCCGGGGGGTTGTACTGGCCATACACCTGACCAATAGGCTCGGAGTTGTAGTAACCCGCCGGCGCCTGTTGGGCCGGTGCTTGTCCGTATGCGGAGAATCCGGCGTTGGAGCCCGGGCGTTGATCGTCAACGATCTGACTAAATCGCGACCCCTGATCCATACCAGGACCGGCGTACCCGGAACTCGAAGGGGGTGGTGCCTGCATGGAGAATCGGTCATTGTACCCGTACTGAGCATGATCGGCCTCTCCCTGCTCTAGAATCTGAGGAGCGGGCTCCATGTTCCTGAGGCTCGTTGCGCGAGCACCCGCCGCGCCGCCGCTTCTCAAGCTGCCGAGGGATGTCCGGCGAAGATCGATTCCTTCCGCTCCCGGAGGACCGCCGCCCTCCATCGGAGTAAAGTCCGAGTTGCGAATGGCGAACTGAGCTTCCGTTTGCAGGCTACGCTTGACCCACTTGGCGAGAATCGTTCCTCTTTGCTTCTCGCCGAGACGCGATCTTGGGAAGTTGCCTTTGTTCACGAAGGCTACGATGTCGACGACGATCTGGTGCTCGTTGAGGATGGCATTGACAATGACTGGGACTAGGCAAGCTAGGTGTGGGCTTCGCGGTACTTCCACAATGACCACGAGAAGGCCGCCGGCTTGGAATACAGCACTACAGACAATCGTTAGTAAAGGTTAAGCTCAGCAAGGGCAAAAAAACCAGCCAGCCGTAAATGGCCGTATGAAGGCAGAGACTACTTACCAGCCTCCAGGAACAATCCTCCGATGACATCTCTCCACAGAATTCTCGATATCCATCGGGAAGTGATTCAATCCATTAACTTCGAATGTCTCGCCGATGCTTCCAAGAACAAAGAGGACCTGCATCTCTACTTGCGCACCGCCGGGCCCGATAGGCCGGCTCACACTGTGCAAAAAGCCTAGATCTCCCGTCCTCACGTAGCGAAGGTTAGGGTCGCCGTCCACGGTGCGTCCATTGAACCTCTCCGTGTCGAAGGGATCCGTCGAGCCATAGAAGGACTTGACGCAGGCCTCGGAATCGACCCAGATCTCGCCGTACTCGCCGTCGTGGCAAAGGAGGCAGCTTTCGGGGTTCACGATGGCGATCTGCGTCGAGACGGGTACCATGCCGGAGTCTTGTACCAGGAGGGCCTTGGGATTCGTCTCGGGATCGACGGGCTGCACGATACCTCGGCGGAGGCCCTTGGTGTCTAGCCAGAGCTCGACGGGCTCAATGCACATGTAGGACCTAGACGCGATCATGGGGTTGAGAACGTGCGAGTACACCGTGTTGATGGCAGTCCTGTCGAGGCCTGTGGCGGCGAAGTGGAGACGAACTTTCTGGAAAACGTCTACCCTTGGTCGTCCTTCGGCTGAAATCATCATATTCTTCAGCTCACGTAGCGTGAAACCCTTGCCCGGCATCATGGCCATGGCATGATCCAACATTTGGGGAGTCGCGTATGTGTCCTTAATCTTGTACCTGGACAGACTGACGAAGAGCGACAGCGGTTGCTGCGCGAACTCGACGGGCGATAGGAGGTATGTGGGCGTACCGATGTAGATACCCATGAGGCACGAGTGGATGAATCCTAGACCTGTTGTGCTTCGGACGCATCCGAGGACTGGTCTTGAGCTTGTCATTTGGCAAGTCTCCTTTTGAACTTTGCACATGCCTAGGATCGTATCGTGGCCTAATTGCACGGCAAGTCGTTTCTGGTCTGGCGTCCAGTACGTCCAGATGATGACGGGGTAACTTGGCTGAATCCACGCAGGGTCCGTGGTGAGACCGAGGTCACGCAGTCCATTATTCTGCTTTGGCGGTTTCATCGTGTTGTACACGTTGGGTATCGCCGTCCGCGCGATCTGCGCCGACTGTTTAATGTGGCTCGATACGGGCTTCAACTTCAAAAGGTGGTCCACGTCTTGGTTCACAAGCACAACCTTGACACGGTAGTCGGAGACCAGACGCAAAAAGGCTGGAACATCCTCGCTAAGTCTGTTCTGGTCCAATGGCGCAATGGGAAGGCAGATCGCACCCAGGGCTATACATGCATGGACGGCGTAGACGAACTCTTCGGAGTGAGTATACATCAGGATGACATGGTCACCTGCACGAACCCTGATCTTATTCTTGAGGTACATGGCAACCGCAGCGATCTTCTGGTCGAATTTCTTCCAGGTCACACCCTTGCCCTCTCGGACGCGGCTGTCGATCGTGCAATACGCCAGCTCCTCGGGTTGCCTAGCGACTCGCCATTGAATGAGGTCCGTGATGCACGAGAAATTGTTAAGAGGAGTCGAGGTTCGGTCGTCAATGACAACTTCGCGACGGTCTATACCCGAGTACTGCTTGTCGGCGGGGATCAAGAATTCGGCGCGAGCCTGCGACGCGATGGGAGACCAGATGCCGCCGATGGGATCGACGCCGACTGCTAGGTTGAGCACTGCCCTTTCCACTCCGAACTTAACGTGAGCGCAGGGCAAGTTCCCTAGGTCGAAATCTTTTCGGCAAAGCATGTTTCCAATCTCTCTCCTCCCATTTTTGATCACCCTAGGGAGAGAGTTCGGCGGGCTAATCATCACGCAGTAGAGGCGGATATTGTGTTCTTGATCGAGGATTTCCATGCAGCGTTCGGCGAGGGATTCAAGAAGAGCTCTATCCAGCTGTCGAGGTGCGCCGCCCGAAGTAAGTGGCGCCACTGAGGCTGCAACTGATTCAACGACTAAAATTGGTAGATGCTCTTCGTTGACATACACGTCGAAGGCAGAGCAGTCGGAGACCATTGGAAGACTTTTGAGGATGCTGAGTACAATATGTTGAACAAAGAAATATCGGTATTCGGCAACCTCGTGCCCATGCTCAACCCACTCCACCTTTTGTCTGATGCGATCCTCGTACAGGCCCAGGACGAAGATCTTACCCTCGATAATAGTACCTAGCAACCCGGTGCGAAGGAATTCGGGCTCTACTGGTGTAGGAGTGGGCTCTCCGGGTTCGAACTTGTACGGACGAGCATGGAAGATTTGCTCGGTATGCTTCGGCAGCGCCCAGAATCCGCCCGATAACGAGGGCGAGTCAACCCAGATCTCACCAATAGAGTAAGGCGAGGAGAGAAGGCCGCTTTCTGGGTCAACAACGGCAAGAGTTGCGTCGGGGATGGGGTACCCGAAGGCGCCAACGCGAACCGTCGTGGAATCGTCAGTGCCCTCTTTTCTAGCTTCGTCGCCAATGGCGACTACAACAACCTCGTTGCGTTTGAGGGCTTCCCGATCGAGGAGAACCTCACCCAACTCGTTCTTAGCGCGGTGCTCCGTGGTTGTTGTCGCGCCCCCACCCAGCAAACTGCCGAATCCGTTAGACGGTTTCTCTTTCTCTTTCTCATCCTCCTTGTCCTCGTCCTGCACCGATTCGGTATCAGAATCAGGATTCAACTTGAGCGGCACTCCCATCCGCTCCTCGCCACCCAGCCAGTCTCGGACACTTATAGCCATGCCACCATGCTCGGGAAGACAAAGCATTGGTGCCACTACCTCCCTGGCTCTTGGGTTTCTTAACGGACGAAGCCATCGATCCGCGAGGAGTTCATGGAACTCGCAATTTACCGTTAGGGTATCTATTAAGCAGAGCTTGACGGACTGGAAATTGGGTTCCGATCCTTTCTTGAAGTTTCTTGTAGCCATAGGGTCGGTCTGGTAATTGCGAACGGCTCGGTTCAGGCCAGTATAGTCGGCAACCATCAGTGTAGCCCTATGCTTCGTAATAAGATGCGCGTAGAGACCGGGGACTTCGACGGCCCGATTCTCCATCCAAACGGTTGTGTGCCCACCATAGATGGTGAGCAGAACGCCAATAATCATGCCGATTCCCTGTCGCGGGTCGAGGTAGGATAGAACGGTTTCGCCGCTCGGCCCAGCTGCAATCAGCTTTCCGTTCTTGTCCCTTAGCGACGGATTGAATGTGTCTCCAGGGCCGTTCCCCGGAACGGTGGAGACGATGGCACTAAGACAGGCCATCTGGTGCATGATGGTTCGGTGACTCAGGACAACGCCTCGGTGGTCGCCGGTAGGGGCGCGGGAAAACTCGATATAGGCAAGGTCCGGGACGGACAGAGGGGGCATCTCGTCTTTCTTCTTAGGATGATAGCTGCCAAACTCATTCGTCTTCCACCACTCTACACCCTTGGGCCAAGTAAGCTTCTGGGTCGTGATATCCCGTTGGAAGGCCTTGAGGTTGTTGTCCGTCGTAAGAGCAAGATGGGCTTGAGTGGAGGTGAGTATAAAGTTGAGCTTATTGTAATCTTGTAGGTCGTTAATGGGGACCGCCACCACGCCGGCAATGAAGCAGCCAAGAAGCGCAATAGCAAAGTCGATAATCTCGGTGTCTCTGTAGATGAGCGCTACTCGATCGCCACGATAGAGAGTACTCTTGTCCCGAATTACCTGCGCCACCTTCTCCGCTCGCGCCGCAAACTTGTCCCAGGTGATAGTGCCGATCTCCTTGCCCTTGCTATCAAGAACCCAGTACGCCGAGAGCTTCGGCGTGGTCTTGCCACGGTGCCTCAGAACCGCCGCTATATTATCAAATCTGGACATTTGGACGGTATTGTCGTGGGGGTCATATATTGCGAAGGGAACTTCTCGGGGCTCGAGCGGCATCTGGTATTCGAGCATCTCAGGGGGTGGCAAGTCGTTCGTCGTCAACATCGGCGGTGCTATGGCAGCAGTCGGCGAGAAGGCTTCGTTCGCGGAGTATCTGTGGGGACCGCCATAGTCGTCAGCGGGGTGCTGATCGTACGCTTGCTGACCAGCGAAGTCGGAGAAAAACTGCTGAGAGTTCAGCAATGTCTCGCTTCGGCCGGTGTACTGCTGCTGGTCAGGGGCCATGTAGGCACCATGCTGCTCCGGGTTGAAGGCATAATCTCTAGAGACCATCGTCTCCGTCCTCGTAGAAGGTTCGTTGGCGTGCGGGGCCGGAGCTATGAAGAGGGAGTCATGCGCGCGGAAGTTCGGTGGTTGCTCCGCAACAGGGCCGCCCGGTCGAAGCAAGCTGGCGGGGCCATAGTCGGAAGAGCCGTAGGAGCCAGGCCGCTGCTGACTGAAAGCCGACGAGGGCCGGTATTCGGAGCTAGGACTGTTCGGGTCGGAGATATTGCCTCCTAACGCGGCAAGAGCAGCAACTCGATGGCCTTCGCTGGCTGCGGGGTATGACGCGCCATCGGGGGAGTGTATCCTGAGACCGCCTCGAGAATTGGGAGGCGGCGGGCTTACGGCGGGGGCGCCATAATATTGGGACAAGAGTTGGGTTCGTCGCTTGTGATATCTATGACATTTGGGAATTGACAGTTAGTACGTTGGGGGTCGCGGCGACAGGAAGAGAGACATCGGGGGAGCGCATTAATACCCTTTCTCTGTTATGTCGCCCTCCTTCAGAAGCGAAAGCAAAAAAGAGGTTAGCGGAACGCAGCAATGTTTGGCAACCCGAGTATATTCTAGCCATCCTCGAACCACCAGGCCACCAGGAGAGTGGGAGAGCGGAAATCTCGGGTCCTCTTCTCCAACATTTCCTCTTTGGTCGTCTGCGCAGCACCAAAAGTACGACCGGGTGGCCCGATGGGGGCAGGGCGGACGGCTCGAAGAGAGCGGGGGACTGAAGGATAGATAGATGTACTTACCTCTAGTTCTTTTTCTAATTCCCTGAGCTTCTGTTCGAGCTCAGGATTCCTGATGTCGGCCATGACGGTATCATGAAGGCTCTAATGCTAGGCAGTTGGCCAAACTTGTAAAAGGAAAGGCGGTGGTACTTCGAAGCGGCTCTGAGGTCGGTGTTCGGCTTGGAGAACCCGAGCAGGGTCTGGGCTTTTTTTTTTTCCCTTCACTTGGCCAAGTCTCTGCGTTTGGCGGATTTGCAGAGGGTCTTCCGGGTTCGGGGTATGCAATATAGACGTCCAGTATGTAATACGGGGAGAAAAGGAGCTGTTCTTCGTAACAGTCGAGCAGACGAGAGGTATCAATTATGGATGGAAGCCCAATATAGACACTCAGTGCCGTGTGGCCCGTTTGTGTGGCACAGTCTGTATTTGTCCGTTATCCGGATCTGGATCTGGATCTGGCTTCGAGATGGGAAGTTCGAGAAGTCCCCGTGACGTAGTGGCGGTTCGTAAAAAGGGTCTGCAGAGGAGAAGAATAGAATCCCCCATCATTGGGCTGGGCCGGACGATGGAGGGGTCAAGTCAAGCTTGAGCAGGGATCAATTGCGCTTTCAGTTTCGGTCTCTCGTGTTCACACTCGTACCTGCCCACCACCCCTAAAACCTGGCCCGAGGGACCCACGTCGGCGCGAAGTACGAAGAACAAAGTACCTTTCCGCAAGCCCCTGTCAACAGACAGCAACAGGCAGCCTGGGCCGCCAGTTACATCAATTGATGTAATAGTCCGAAGTAATAATACTAATAAATCGATCAATACAGCATCTTGCAAGGCTTCGCTACCTCAGGACGTCCACTATTTAATACCTATGCTATTTTTTTGGCCAGTACTTCGTAGCAATGAGTACCTCAGTACCTCAGTATATCACGATCTTCACATTGCGCCAGGAGTGGAGCCCAGGGCGATTCGACCACTTGGACGAAGTGATTGAAATCAATCCTGACTTGTGCAAGGGAATCAATCAATCTCAAGGACATTGATGGATAAATCCAATCAAGATGCATGCACGAAGTACCTCAGAAGCAAGATCATTCACCCGGAGTTGAGCTCTTTTGCAGTGCAAATGCATACGGATCAATGCAGGCTGAAGACAGAGTGGAGTAAATCCAACATTGAACGATCACATCAGATCAATAATAATGCCTGCCTTGCCTTTACTGCAGTGCATCATGGAGGATTTGATTTGAGATGTGAGGTATATGGATACCAAAGATCAATGATGGATACCAGAGAATCGAGGAGATCCCTGGAGACCTGAAAGTCGTGTTCAGTCGGCCCCGCCTTAGTCCAACTTCACCTTGGCTTGCAGCCACACACTGACACTACAGACATATTCTGACATCTTCTCCTTGGAGTACGAAGTACGATCTAATTACAACTGCATCGTACCTTGAGCTTTGTCCCTTTGTTCATGTTGGGCGTTCCACAATTTCGAAATTAAATATGAAACAATTGAACCGCCGTTCGGGTACGCGGCCCTTGGCGGCGCAATTGACCGGCTGACCATCAGCTCGCTCGTCAGGACTCAGGACTCAGGACTCAGAAGCACGTTCCCTTCAAAGAGATCGTGTGTAACTTGATTTTTTCGAGTCTTCAATCTCGAGGTTGATGTCGTCACCGTCGTCCTTCCCGCGCAAGCCCGTTGCTTCCGACTATGCAATTAAAGGGATTAATGTTGTGTGGATTGCCGCAAGTGGTCCAACTTCCTTCTCTTCCCGCTCCTTCTCCATCACCACCGTGAATAGTCTATTCATTGCTTCTTCAGACTGCTGAATAGACGGCGGGGTGGAGTCTCCTCGTCATTGATCTTGGACGATGTATACCCCGAAATCTAGGTAAAGCCAGTTGTTACTGGCTGGTGGAGGGATGTTGCACTTGGTGAGGTCGACGACCGAATCCCGTTGAAGCATCAAATCTCCAGTTGTTTTTGCTTTTGTTTCATTGTCGTGGCAAGGTCGAAATCAGTCAAAGGAATATTGCTGTGGGATCCGACCTATTTGATATAACTCCTGACTCGTCGTCGAGGTGGTTGTTTCATGACGGAGCCTCCTCTTTCATGAGCTTCCTTCTGGCAGTGCACCGCCTCTAGGCACTAAACAAAGATGGCGTGGACATCCAAATATGTCTTTTCAATAAGAGTGTCTTCATTGTGAGGGTGCGAAGCTTTCCTCCATACTCATTGCCTCATGACACGTCTGGTATTCAATTGCCCGAGGCATTCCAAGTTTACTGTCATGGCACCAAACGTCGCCGATCTCGACAAAGACATCTCGACAAAGACCTCGAGTGGGCATCTTGTCTACGCCATCTCTCTTTGGTGGGTTGGGGCTTCCATTCCGGGCATGACTTCATTGAATTTAGTCACCTTTTGTTGCTGGCTAGACAAATGGACCGGTAGATGCCATTGTGAAAATAGTGACAGCCTGTCGTGAAAGGACACAAAAGGACTCCTTATTCATTAGACAGTGTATTATATTTCGAACAAGATATATTAGGGACTCGTTCCTCGGACTTGGTCTCGAGTTTCATGGCTCATCCAACTGAATCTCCTCCTGGAATCAAACTTGATCTCAGAAACTCAACCAAAATCTAGTTCTCGACAGCAGTCGCCGACTTAGACCAACTCACTAGAGGAAACCTGAACTCTTACACAGGTACTCAGCTACCATGACATCTCAAAACAACCAGAGCTCAGGCTCTGGAGACTTCGTCTTTCTAGAGGAGGACTTTAATCTCGAGGAATTGGAGGCTACGATGAACTTCGACGATTATGCCCTGCCCACCTGGCCTGATCCCGCTGCGTAGAGTGCAACGGATCAGACAGCTGCCGCAGATGAGCAAAATGTGGTGGTTAACAACCCACCGATCGAAGATTGCGTTCCCGAAGTTTCGAATCTCGACGGGGAGGCGCCTGACTTCCCGGCCACTTCCGTTGAGGATACTGCTGCTCCTCTCACCTTTCCTCCCACACCTCCAGCAGACATGGATGACTTCGATATCAGCCTCTTTCTTGGGCACTCGAGTGCGCCTCCTGCTGCCATCAACCCTATCACTAACACCCCAGATAGTCACGGCTTCTCCCCCGACATGTGCGACCCGTGGTTGATCAACCCTCCCACCGGCGATATGCCACTGGACATTCCCGCCTTTCAATCTCCGGCAGTCCGGAGTGTTGAGGTGCAGTTTCCTCCTTCTCGGCTCACCAGCAGCCCTTCAGACACCTCTTCTATCGATTCGCCCTTCACACTAGAAGAAGACTACACGCCCACGTCATTCCCGTCCTCCTCGCAGCCTGTCCAGAATCCACGACCTTCTTTTGCACCCATCTGTCCACTGCAAACCTCCCTTCTTAACACCACTTTTAGACCACCAGGCTCGACGGTCCCAGTCTCCTCCGGTCATGTACGGCACCAGTCCGCCAACAAGTTGAAGACCCCTATATATCCGACACTTGCTGCACAAAGACGTCTTGGAGAAGTAGCTGTATATCCTCGAAAGCAGCTACAGTATCCCATTCCCACTCAACGGCAGGCACTGCCTCCGAGGTCAATACCGGCTGCGGCTCCAATGGCCCCAAATGATGTAGCTAACACTGGGGATGTCATCTTTTGCAATCCGAGGCCAGAGAAAGGTGAGCCCAAGGACTTTTACGTGCCCCTACCTTCGACCCCAAAGGCATGGGGACCCCCCGACAACCCCACGCTATTTGGCTATACAAGCTACGGTGAGTGGGACCCTCACAGTCGGTTTACCAGGGAAGACCTAAGCTACTACATCGTCAACCTAAAGCGGACCCAGCGACGGCCACTCCGAATATGGATTCAGAACCTCCCAGCACTCTACGCCAAGAGATACCCCAACTCCCTATCAAGCAAGTGCCGGTGGGTCGACTGCCCATCTCGCTACAACACGATCCTCAAGGGGTTCTACCGTGTGGCGTTCGACGAGTGGCCCCTCGAGTCGGGGAAAACACACGATCCCTTCCACAACGCAGGGTACATGCACCTCCACTGCTTCGAGAAGCTCTTCGACCTCGTCGAGCTGGTGGATATCGGCGTGGCCGACATTGACACGCGCATCTTCCCGCACGAGGAACGGAATCCCATGTCCATTTCCCATGACCACGCTCGGATGAGACACGTGTTCGAGAACTGGCTTTGTAGTCAGCGAGGTGCCTATAGGAAACACCTGAGCGAAGTCTGTAGCGGTGTGAGAGGCGTTGAGCGTCGCATGCTCGAGAAGAAAGACCAGTTGTGGTCGGTGCTCACGAAGGCGACGCTCGCTTACGAACCGCAGGCGCTGGCTGCCGTGCGACAAGGGCGCATGGGTAACTCGCTAGACAGGCACCAAGGAGACCTGGATAAGTACATCGAAACCGATGAGAGGCGCAGGGCAGTGAACAGGGATCTGCGCCGTCAGGCCAAGAGGGCGATCCGCGTCGAGGAGTCAGACACGGATCCTGACGTGGATTTGGTCAGAGAAGACGAGGCCCGGCCACCCAATAAGAGGCGGCGAGTTGACTCGGGACCATCGGGGAGAACGGCGCAGAGCCCCATCATCGTGGCGAGTCCGATCCAGGGCTCATATCACGGCGGAGCGGGCGCTCGTCCTCAAGCCCAAGACGAAGACAATGAGGCGGGCGAGCTATGGCATCCGCGGGCGACCGAAGCTATGGTGGAGAGAGCCAGCGCCCGCTTAGGCAAGAGGAGGAGGGGGGCTCGTAGGTCGTGGGATGTAGAGTTGCGCTGTCCGATGAGGAGGGATTGGATGGAAGGGTTCTGATTGAGGCCCGATGAAATGGTCTCCACATGCTAGGGATGTGCCTGGTTGGTCTAGGGAGTAATCTGACGGGTTTGCCGGTCTTACTCGTCACTTTATAGATTGCCAGTTTTCGTTCGAGGGCTTTGGTTGCCACCGGAGCGGACTAAATAGGCATTCTTTTCTTGATCTTCTTTTCCTTTCTTTTTCTTGTTGGTATTATTCAAAGATGGCACTTGTTTTAGAGATTAAGAGAAAAGGGTTGTTGACTATACACTAGATTAGACTCGCTTGGCATGAAGTGCGTGTTTCGCTTTACAGATGGTAGATGTACGCTATTACTTCGCCATGTTGTGCGGCTAACGTTGGGGTCGGAATAAGCCTCCCGGAGTCCGGCAGGTGTTTGTTTTCGTTTGTTCCAAAACGAGACCCTTCATGTTGAAACCTGAAGTACATTGATGGGTGAATCATTTGTTCCCCGAGCTGCCTGGCAAGCTTGGACCTGGACCTTGTTTCCAAGTATACGCTAGATAGAATCTCCCCATTCACCATCCAGCACGAGGCATCAAACGCGGGTACCCATCCGAAAACGCCCTCTTTCTCACCACCAGACGAGTCTATTTGTTCAATAATCATAACAGCCGGCAGGCTCTTCGGTCACTCCGAACCCGTGACGCGATAATAAGGAGGTGCCGTGGCGGCTCTGAAGCTAGGACTAAACTAGGCCTGGTTGGAACTAGGGTTGTTAGAAGATGCACTAGCGTATTGTAACATGGGGAGAGGAGGTGTTTTGTTTCTCTCGTGGGGGAGCCTGGGGAGGGGATTTACACTAATTACCAAGTAGACTACTTGGCAGTTTCAACGTCGAGGCAAGAAAGTACCTAACTTCGGACATTCTTCGTAGGATTTGAAGTACTTCGTAGGCACAGTCGACAGAGGCAGTTGCAGGTTCTGAAGCCGCGATGATGTTTTTTTGCCGGCTTGCGAGTTAACCATATTGACATCGCTTAGCCGACGAGCTTGAGTATCTTTTCTAAGTTGAACGGTTGTACGTGCGTTGACGATCTCCTTCCATGGCTCAGCTTCGGAGGGTATTCAACATCTTTTCAGCCCCCACTTCGAGCCTGGTTGCGAGCGAGGTCCGGCGATGCATGCGCCCGCTTGGGGGAGGAAAGGAGTGTGCCCATGAGAATGTGGGATTGTCGTCAACTCCAAGTGGCCGCCTGGATGGATCATTTCGCCTCGCAAGCTTTTTGGGGGAAGGAAGGCGATTGGACTGGGGGCTGGACCGGAGATCAACTGTCGTCCCTTGTCTGTCAATCCATCGTCGATGGCTGGGTGGTGATGCTTAGTGCTACTGTCACCCTGCGGGGGTGCAATCAATCAACATCGTTCATCAGTTAATTCATCAATTAATTGATGTTTCTGGGGCACAATGCCTTGTGCCGTCGTGGTGGTGGTGGTGGTGGTGGAAGTGGAGATTGATAGAGCACTTGAGGCATCAAATGTACGAAGTACTTCGTACATTAACGCTATTCCACTGCGTCCGAGACTGCTGCCTTGCAGCGGCGATTCCGAGCGGTTGCGACGACGTCAAGGTTGGATGCAGGTGGTCAAACAGCAATCGGGATCAATGTGGGATACACGATGCCGGATGTTGGGTCAATCATGTTAGATTGTTAGATACTGGATGCTGGATGCTGGTCGCGAGGTCCAGTGTTGCCCGCCGCCCCCCATCGCCGCCCGTTACCATGAAGCTTGCATCGATACATTGATCTACTCTCATAGCCGTCAACAATTGCACGATTTCATGGATCAATGACATCGGCTCTGGCCTGCTGCTGCCTATGAGTAACTTCAAAGTGGTGGACTTATTGTTTTCGCTTAGCCGTTTCTATTTCAATAATGATTGTATGATTGTTTCACTTCAAAGTGGTGGACTTATTGTTTTCGCTTAGCCGTTTCTATTTCAATAATGATTGTATGATTGTTTCAAAGGCACAAATATGCAGGGTGACCGCCCTCATTGTTGAAAAGGTTTAAAAGGAAACCAGCTTCCAGCTTCAAGTTGAGTGGATCAAATCGATTTGACCTGATCTGATCAGCAGCTGAGGAGAGAGAGGATTGATGGAAACAAGCAGCAAAGCAGCAAAGCAGCAACGCAACAACGCAACAACGCAACAGCGCAGGTGAAGAACGACGCCAGAACCACGTCCTTGGGATTGTCGCTAGACTCACTCGGCACACATCATCAATCAATCTACGAAGTAGTCAGTCCAGTTGAGGCAATCCAGTCTGTCAAATCCAGTCAATCCATCAACCATCCACCATCAATATTACTCCCCATATCCCATATCCCGTATCCCAATCACCAACACATTCACTCACGCGACACTGTTAATTAACACTTTGTGGCACTCGGAGTTGACAAGCAAAACAACAAAGGAAACAATCGACCATCCTGATATTATCGATATTATCGATTGTCAAATCCCTTCTCCCTTCCCGCCCGCCCTTTAATTAATTACCCAAGCCTCGAGCCCTGACCTGGCCTGACCCAGTCCGTCCCACAGACCCTCTGACCCGGGCTTTGATGCGCTCGTTAGAGTAGCACACGACACGATAATATCTGTCAATGTCAATTTGATGCTTGGGCCCGGATGACAAGCAAGATCAATGATATATCGACCGAAGCCAAGACTGAAGATATTAATACTCTATTAGCACCTGCCTCACGCCAGGTGGGAAGCAGTTCAATCTGGTCCTATTGCGCGGCGCTATTGATGGTTTGATCAAGAGCTAGCGACACCATTACGACTACCCCAAAGTCCCAAAGTATCAGCCAAGCCGTCAATCGTCAATTCATCGATCGTCCCCCTCATCCCCTTCTCCCTTGATCCCTTCACTCCTTCATCCCTTGATCCGCACCGATACCGTCCGCTGCGGTTTTTAATAACCTGGACCGCCCGGAAGACGGATGCGATACGATAGACAGTGGCTCAGCGGCGATCAACAGGGCGATCGATCCGTCACACGATCAACTCTTCAGCTTGTGGAGTTGCAGTTGGCTCTTGGGGCAGGAACTCTTATTATATGGAGATTGTGAACCAGTTCTATCCCTCCAATTTCAAAATTCCCCAAGACTTCGCGACTGCTATCTTTCGCGTCATACCTCGGCACCTTATCGAAGCATTGGCTCTGAGCTAGGCTAGAGTCTAGACTTTACAACCATTTTGATCTCTTCATCTCAGCCACCCTTTCCCACGCCTGGATTGGCTCTCCCTGGTTCTCCCTCGCTCTAGAGATCAAGGTTAATAACAACAGTATTCACACGGCTGAACCAAACACCCGCTTTCGAGCTTCACCAGGTTCCCCATCCCCAAAGATATCCACAACTTGAATACTCCAACCAACTCAGCCCTTGTCCGCTTCCATCGACCGAAACCCCCACCTTGGATTCCGGAACCTAGCTCCAGCCATTGCCGGGTTTCCATTCACCCACGCCGCCGCGCTAGCAGCTGAAGTTTGGATTTGGACTTTGGAGCAGAGAGACGACATTGGATTGGAAACGGGGAAGCCACCGAGATCAAGCAACAAGGAACAGCCAACAACCCACGAACACACCCTGAGAAGTCTTGGCGAGGTCATAGCCTATCAGCACCTGTTTGCATTGCGACTTTCGGGACCCAGTTAGCGTCGTGTCGTGTCAAGCAGCAGCCAGCAGCCTTGCAGTATTATCAAGACGAAACGAGCCGCTCAAGTTACATCAAGCCTTCTCCATCGCCTTTATCGCCCCCTCCCTTAGGCTTGGTCCTCCCCCAGTCCCAACCCCAAGATATCCAGGACAGTGGCAATCGACAGTGGCAATCATTGCATGGATCGGATGTTTACACAACCTTGCATATACATACGCATTGCATACTTCACCTACATGCTTCAGGGGTAACTGGTTCCTTCATCCTATCAGCACAGCACATTCGAACCCCCCGCCGCACTCATACCAATTATTCATTCCTCGACTCGCAATTCATATTACAAGTACTTGGTCGTGTCCCGCGATTCCCTTTTATTTGAATCATTTTCTCTCTTTTGTTTTGTTTCTCGGGTTTCTTTACCGAAAGCAAAAAAATAAGAAAAAAAACCTCGAGTACATGCGAAATCTCACCTTACTTGGGTGAAACTCAATTATCTACCAAGTATCGTACCAAGTAGCGTTTCGCCATTAACTTTGCACTTGCCTCCAGCCCCGACGCCACGACCGACGGAGTCCTTCTTGGCTGGTTATAGCTCCCGAGACTTATCGATCGCATCAATCTGATCGATCTGTTTTTGACTCCGTCATCTCCATCGACGAAACGACAATTATTCCCATTCTCATCCTGCTACGTTACACAGAATCTAGGAGCCCCGTCAAGGTGCGAAGAGGAAGCTTACTCTGCGCCGACAATTGGTCACCTCTGCTGCATCCCGGAGAACTCAGTCCGCCTGGTGCAGCGCCAATCGTGTCATCCTCTTGATGATGGGGACAGACAGAGGAGGCGCCGCGCCGGAAGGGGTAGCAGCGCCTGCTTTGCAGGTAATTGTATTGGTATGTTTTTACATCAATATATCTAGCTTGAATTTTTTTCCTTCTTCCTGCTCTTCCCAGCGTTAAGCGCCTGCGCGTATCATTTCCTTTCTCCTTGCACCGGCATTATTTGTTCCAAGTTGGATAGATCCTCCCTTCCATCATGCGCAATGCGCCTGCCTCGCTCGACGCTCATTGACGCCCTCGGAGTCATCGGATCAAGCAGGATGCCGTAAGCATCAATTCCACCACGACTCGTTGTTAGGATGCGCCCGCTTCCTACAAAGCGACTCGGGCCTGCAAGGTATTGCCGTGATTGTCGCTGCCACTGAGTCTTGGAACTTGCTAAAATGTGAAGGCATCTTTGCCTGAACAATGCGAGATGGTGTCAATTCAATTGTTCCATTGTTCAATGTTGTTGTGACTGCGCGAGTGCCAGTTCGAGAGAGATTCAGTTACCAGCCCCCACCGCCCGTTTGCGCTCCCGGCACGCTCCCGGCCTAGTTACGATCAAGGCCCACTAAGCCCCATCATGCTCCGGCCCGAGTCTTGCGATTCGTCGCAACCTCTTGCATATTTCTTTCGTCCCTTTTTATGATCCATCATTTCTCTTCGTCGTTCAATCTCTCAAATCGTTCCGAGTGTGCGAAGCAGACTAACTGGGATGGCAGGGATCCGGTGGCGGCCCCATCGAGCACAACACGACCGCCTTCCTTGTGCGCTCCCTAGCATCTGGCTGGCATCGAGGCTCCATCATCGCTGTCGATGCTGGCGTCCATCTCGGAGCAATCTCCCGCATCCTACAGTCAACCCAACCGAAACGCTTAGGGACCGACGTGCCCCTCCCTCACACTCTAACCACCGGCCCCTTTGCCGGCCTCGAAGTTCACAGCGCCTGCCCCAACACCAACGCTTCCCACATCGCCCAGTCCCTCATCGACACATATCTCATCACCCATCCCCACCTCGACCATATCAGCGGCTTCGTCGTCAACACCGCCGGCTTCCCTGGCACGAGACCGAAACGGTTAGCGGGGCTACCGAGCACGATATCCGCATTCAAGGCGCACATCTTTAACAACATTATCTGGCCTAACCTATCCGACGAAAACAATGGCGCCGGCCTTGTCACGTATATGCGTCTTGTGGAAGGCGGCAGTCCAGCACTGGGCGAAGGTGAGGAAAGGGGCTATCTCGAAATCAGCGACGGTCTCGCCGTGAAGACCTGGAGTGTCTCCCACGGTCACTGCATGGAGAAGCATAGCCATCGTGGGTCGCAAAGTAGTCAGGGAGGCGTCGCAGGGCCGGCCTCTCGCTTCGGCAGCGCAGACGCCTCATCCGTCGCGTCCCCGCGCCACCTCTCGTGGTCCCACTCCCTCGGGCCTAATTCCTCGTCGACGCTACCCATGTCGCGTATAGGAAACCTTCTAAACCAGCCCCTGGCTAGTGCTGCGGCTGCACAAGCCGTCCCCTGTACTAGCGGCGACCCCAGTGCCCGGGTGTGCGTCTACGACAGCAGCGCCTACTTCATCCGCGACGTCGTTACCGGCAAAGAAATCCTTATCTGGGGCGATGTCGAACCCGATTCCGTGTCCCTCTCTCCCCGTAATCTCCGCGTTTGGCGCGAAGCCGCCCCCAAGGTCGCCGCCGGCACGCTAACGGGAGTCTTCCTCGAGTGCAGCTACGACAACGGGCAGCCCTTAGATAGGCTTTTCGGGCACCTGAAGCCGGCCTTCATCATCGAGGAACTCAAAGTTCTCGCCGCCGAAGTGGAGGAGGTCAAGCGAGCTACCATGCGAGAATCTAGGAAACGCAAGCGAAGTGTCGCGTACCCCCCGGCCACCCACGAACGGGACTGCGAGGCGGATTCGGGCGACATCGCCGACGCAGGGCTAGCCGTAAGGAGAAGGCTCGCCGAGGAGCCCATCAGCCCTAGGAGCATGAAACCCTTACAGGTGCCAGGTGACATACCGTGCCAGACGGACTTTAATCTGGATAACGGCAGCACCTCGACCGGACCGGGTGGCCAGCGCATGGCGACCCCCAGCTCCGACGTGGATCACCGCGAAGCCGCCGCCAACACCAACAACAACGGCCACACTGCGACTGCTCCTGCCGCCGAGCCGAATTGCGCGCCGCTCACGGGCTTGCGCGTCGTCATCATCCACGTTAAGGATAAGCTTATTGACGGGTTTATTCCCGGGGAGCGGATATTGAGGGAGTTGCGGGAAGAGGAGGGGATTGAAAATCTTGGGTGTGAGTTTATCATGTCGAGCGCGGGCCAGAGCCTCTTTTTTTGAGTGAGGGCACGAGGGTTCGGGACGGGGGAAAGAAACCTCACATTCGTTTTATATTCAACGCACGCACATGCAACCACGGACAGATCCACGACATTGATTTTGGATAACGAGAGGGGCGCGCTTTTGGTTGAAAATGGGTATTGGCCGGTGAAGCTTGGTTTGTGTCTATGATGCAGCACGGCGTTCAGGGAGCGGGCATATCGTGCCGAATGTTGTTTTTCATTATGTCACGATATGTCCCTGCAGCGTTCAGGTTTTCTGTAGTTCTCTCGAAGTTTGGGCGGGCTCGTGATGACCCTTTCTATTTCTAGTTATAGATACTAGTCTACTTGTATTACTAGGCGTCTATGGAGTTCATAATCCATGCTTTCTATGAGTTGCTTTTTTTCTCTTTTTTTTGTTTCAAAAGAAATGCTTTCTTGAGCGTCGGTTCGGTTTCGTCACTTCGTTTTTTTCACGATGATGCGTTTTTCGCGTCGGCATTCCTGGCAAGCTTCTCATACCCTTCGCTTCCACCCACGTCCTTCTCAAAGTCAGGCCGCGTGATCTCGAAGGCCTCATTTAACCTTCCGTACATGATACCTCCGAGACGGCTGACGGGGCGGAGAACCTATTTTCGACATTGTTAGCAAAGCGGAACTGTTTTCCCTTCCGTGGGCAACTCTAGGCGCCCCTCCCCCTTTCGCGCAACTTACAGCAGGGTCGACAATACTCCTCTCCTCGTTGATAGCATCCTCCCTAACCCAGAACCTCGTCCCCTCAATGACAGCCATCACACTCGACGTCTTCCCCGGCGTCGACTTGCTCTCAAACTCCCTCACGCTCTCCAACCTGCCCTCGATGGCGAAAACGGCCTCCTTGACCCTCGCGCAGCGAACATCCAAGCCCTCGTACACGGGCGTCAACCCAGAAATAGCCCACTCGCTCGCCGACGCCGGCGCATTGACGGAGCAGGAATTCGCAGCCTCGACGAACCCCTCGGAGATGATGTTGATGACGCACTCGCGCGACTCGACGAGGTTGCGAAGCGAGTCCTTAGCCGACTGGAGATCGCACACGAAGCTGACGGCGAAGAGCGGCGGGTCGTGGTTGACGAGACCGAAGTAGCTGAAGGGCGCGAGGTTGGTCTCGCCCGAGGGGGAGCGCGTGGAGAGGAAGGCGATGGGGCGGGGGATGACGGAGCTGATGAGGAGCTTGTAGTTGAAGTTGGAGGGGCGGCCCGGCTCGTACGGGTCGATGGAGATGTGTTGGGGGGTTTTGTCGCCTTGCGTCTCGTTGGGACCCTCGCCGAACTTCCAGGATGGGTTGACCGTTTTGGTCAGGTGGAACTGGGCCTTCTTGTCCCAGTCTTCGCGGGATGCTTCGACTTTCTTGAAGTCTGGGTGGGGGTTGTGTTTCGTTACGGCGGCGGGGGCCATGGTGGGTTTTTTGCTGAGCGTGGTGAAGCGGGAGGAGATGGTGAAGGGGTAGATGAGGGCGCGGATGAGGAAATCGGATCGAGGCGATGAAGGCATAGGGGATTTTTTTTCTCTTTTTTGGGGAGGAGGAGGAGGAATTGCTTCCCTTTTTGAAGGGGGTTGGTTCCGAATGTCGTCTTTCAGAGGAGCTTTGAGAGCTCGGATATTCCGCGTTGGTTTGTAAGTAATATTTGACTAAACTGTTTGGGATTGGTCTACGATAGAGCTCGGCAGAGGCGCCCGGGATATTTAGAGATAAGATCAACGACAGGACTCGGGAAACGCGCAGAAGAGTTCGGAACGATCAAGATGCAATTGAAAAGTGGATTAGGTGGAGGGGCACTTCCTAATGTCGTGTCAAGAGAGTGGCCCCATGTGTAGTGTAAGTCACTCTGGCTAAGAGGGAAAGTAGGGGCGGGCCTATTCGAATCTTTCTTTCCACCATCCTCATAGCCACTTATTAGATTGGATGGCGCAGTGACGACATTGCTCTCTTCAACGCTTGGAAGGTCCTCCAGCTTCCGGCTTCCGGCTTCCGGCTTCCAGATTGAATCGTGGAAGAGACATGGGAACATGTGAAGGGAAGGAGGGGCTCTTCCGGTGGGGTGAAAATGGTGCAACTTCAGAGTTGTACTTTCAATTGGGTCCGAAGGAAGAAGCCACCAGGGTGTCTTATCTCCACGTGCCTCGCTCCGATAAGCTAATTTTTTTGTGATGCAACGCCATTCACCACAGGGACGAGTCGAGCATGCAGGATGGAGTGGATTACTTCGTCCTCTTGACAAAATTTCGAGGCCATCCACTATGCATCTTTAGTGGACAGTCAAAAATTCGGGGTCAATGTCCTTCCGGAATCTAACACAAAAGGTTCTGTCCAAGCGACTTCCCCCCACAAACCCGACAACCACCAAGCCATTGCGCAAACGACCACCACGCTGGGCCATTAACGTCTCAAGCTATTCGCCGTCTCCAGCGAAGCTCGTCGGGGTAGACCGAAGCGCCTTCGGAAACAGACGAGTAACGGCCATCGAATTCGCGAAACCGGGAGTCATATTTCCATATTTTCCCAGCAACACGGTCTTTGTCTTGGGCCTGCCGCCAAGCGATAACCCCAAGGCTTCGACAAGCTACGCGACGACCAAAAGTGCAATGACGAGCCACGTCGAGGTCCTCACCTCGCCCACGGCGGATACGCCCGGCGGCGCCTTGTACATCCACTTCGATAAGCGTCGCTACCTCGTCGGCAGAGTCGGAGAAGGCGTCCAGAGGGCTTTCATCCAGCGCAAGCTGCACGCGTCGTCTCTGGAGCAGATCTTCGTCTCCGGAGAGATCAGCTGGGAGACCGTCGGTGGATTGCCGGGGTTGCTGATCACCGTGTCCGATGTCGTCGCTGCGGCCAAACAGGCGGCGGCCGAGCAGAACAAGGCGCGGAGGTCCAAGGGCTTAGCCGAAAATGCAAAGGTGGCCATGGAGCGGTTGCATATCCACGGCGCGGAAAATTTGAGTTACGTCTTGGCCACCGCGAGGAACTTTATTTTCCGAACGGGAATGCCGATCAAGTCCTACGAAGTGCGCGAGGACCCGAGGTTAGCTGATGGCAACACCACCGTGGATCCGGACTGGGAGGATGATTGTGTGAGGGTATGGAAGGTGCCGCTTTATAAGGAGTCGCCGAACAAGAGGAGGAGGAGAATGGCAGCTAGCGAAGGCGACGCTAGTTCCCAAGAGTCCATGGAGCTGCCCCTTCGCAACAGGCGAAATTCCGAAGATTACCGAATTCTGTCTGATCTCGTCGAGAGCATGTTCAACTCGACTTGGCGCATGGACGCCCTTGTGCCGTCGAAGCTTCATAGCGTCGTCCTTCCCGCCAAGATCTTTGTCCGCGGGGAGGATGGAAATATCCACCCATATCACGGCCCTTTACCCGGGGAATCGAAGGACGTGCCCGATATTGACGTCCTCGTAAGGGAACCATGGCCGGCCACTCAAATCCACACTCTTCCGCCAACAAGTCACTCGTCCCAATCCATGTGCTATATCTTTAAGAACCATCCGAGGCGAGGAAAGTTCAAGGCTAGTGTAGCCAGGGAGCTTGGGGTGAAGCCTGTCGACAACAAGAAGCTCGTGGACGGACAATCCGTTCCTGGCAAGGATGGAACGATGGTTACGCCCGAGATGGTACTTGAACCAACAGTAAAGGGAAATGGCTTCCTGGTCATAGATATACCTGACTCGGCCTACGTTCAGTCGTTCTTGTCCCGTCCAGAATGGACCAATGCCGACCTCATGGATGGTGTTGGCATCGTCTACTGGATACTGGGCCGGGGTATCATCGCTACGCCCGAGGTACAAGAATTCATGAGAGAACGGTCAAATCTCAAGCACGTTATTTTGTCCCCCGACACATGCCCCGACATGATCGCTTTCGAGTCCCACGCCTCTCTATTAGCGAAACTCCAGCGAGTCGACGCAGACAGATTCCCGCCTCTTTGGTACAGCAACTCGACCCCTAATCTTGGCACGAGCGTCGCACCTTATCTCCCTGGTCGGACAGGAAAGAGGGTTAAGACAATGCCGCAGCTTCAGGTTGAGGACGTGGGCATTATCGACTTCTGCAACCTCGCCGAAGCCGCTGCCAAAGTAAACGACGATGTCCTCGAACTGGCCGCAAAGGCGCACGCCAAGGTTTCGGACTCGAAGTTCCAACTGTGGGTTGCGGAGAACGAAAGGGACATTCCCAACAAGGATACGGAGATCACGCCTCTCGGAACGGGCTCTGCTGCGCCCTCCAAGTATCGTAACGTATCGTCCACGCTCATCAGGGTTCCGGGGTACGGCAGCTATCTCCTCGACTGCGGCGAAAATACGCTGGGCCAGATGAGGAGGGCTTTCGGATACGAGGAGACGGCTCAGATCCTGTCCGACCTACGATGCATTTTCATCAGTCACATGCACGCCGACCACCACCTCGGCGTCGCCAGTGTCATCTCCGCGTGGCAGAAGGAGACACGAGGGAGGTCTGTACTCTCCATCTCGTGCACGGAGCAGATGCGTCGATTCATTCAAGAGTACGCCCAAGTTGAGCCAATCAGCCTCGCAAACCTCCGGTTCTACGGCGACGACTACTCGGACTCCGACTACACGCGGGAGTTCGAGACGGGCGACCCGTCGGGCCTAGCTAAGCTTGAGCGCGTTATGGTTAGGCACTGCAAGTCGTCGCACGCGGGCATCCTGACGTGGTCGTCCGGACTCAAGATCGCCTACTCGGGTGACTGCCGCCCCAGCGACCGTTTCGCGCAGAGGGCGAAGGGCGCCACGCTCCTCGTCCACGAGGCCACGTTCGAGGATGACAAGGTCGATGACGCAAAGGCCAAGAAGCACAGCACGATGTCTGAGGCGTTGGGCGTTGCGGAGAAGATGCAGGCGAAGAGGGTCCTCTTGACGCACTTCTCCCAGAGGTACGCGAAGCTAGCTACCAAGGAGGATAAGGGGTCGGTTGGTGAGGGCGGCGGTGCTACGACGGGGGTGGACGGGAAACCCGTCAATGATAGGGTGGTGTTACACGCGTTTGACCAGATGAGGGTTAAGCTGGGTGACTTTAGGAAGGCTGAGGCGTTCTTGCCGGCGCTTTTCAAGCTGTTGGAAGAGGAATCATAAGTTTTTTTTGTTGATGCGTGTATCGCACCCTTGTATAGTACTACTTAGAACCGGGACCTTTCTACTATTGTTGTATTAAGGCAATCCCGAGAACAGCATTTAGCCTTCCGTCTCGAGGGCAGGCTAGAATCGACTGAGCTTCCCTCTGCTCGCCGTCTCGCGTTTCGTGTAGCATATGCTGCGATGTGGTGTAAGTCAAGCTGCCCATTACCGTTCTTACGAGGTAGAGATTGAGGATGAAACAGCAAACAAGCATCCGTCAATCCAAGGAGTCCAAACATTAGCGTATGACAGGTGCTCCTAGTTGCCCGAGCCCCTGCCAAGTTTGTGTCCCTTGACTTATTTGTATTGCGGTTGTGAGTACAACAACGTGGAGGAGTACAACTTCTTGAAGTACAACAATAACTGCGAAGCACTGTCAATTGCTTAGTCAAGCGAGGTAGACATTGCAGCTGTTGTTGTGACTCGAACTACCAAGGTACTTCGTAGACATGAACTTTTGACTCTAAAAAAGTGCCCCGCACATTCTGGGTTTTTATCAGGCCCGTATCTTAAAAATCCATGGAGGGGTAACTTTTTTTTTTCATATGCTATTTTCCGTTTCTCGCCTCTCCAGAGTACAACCGTCCATCCTTCATTACACAGAAATCAAGATACTCCACCGCCCAATCTACAGCATACGAGACCAAACGATTCACGAAAAATATTTCCACGTTATTTTTGACTAGGGAGATTAAACCGGCTGCGAATATCCGAAAACGAAGAGAGGAAAAGAAAAGAAAAATGGCCGACGTAGTAACCCAGCCTACGCCGGAGCCCACGCCGGCACCGGCTCAACAAGAACAGCAACAGACGCAAGAGCAGCAGCCCCAAGGCGGCAACCGCGTAAACGGCGATGACTTGGTACCAGATCTCGAGGGGTTCGCCATCTCGCGACGTGATCAGATTGACAGGTCCATGCAGACCTCAGAGCTCACGCAGAAGGACAAGGCGACGAGAGCCACCCGGCAACAGGTGCTAGACGACCGAACGGACGCCGTCCTGCGAGACCTCATCCGGCTGGAGTACGTTTCGGAGATCCACGGTGTGGTGAGCACGGGGAAGGAGGCGAACGTATACGGCACACTTCTGTTGGACCGCGACGGTAGCTCCACGTACCGGGCGCTCAAGATTTACAAGACGAGGATTCTAGTCTTCAAGGATCGAGAACGGTACATCGAGGGCGAGTTCAGGTTCCAAAAGGGAGGGTCTTCCAAGGGATATGCCATGGTGCAACTATGGGCTCAGAAGGAATTCAGGAACCTCTCGCGGCTGCACCAGGCCAAGATCCCCTGTCCCGAGCCGATCGTGTTGCGCGGACACACAATACTCATGGAGTTCCTGGGCCACCGAGGAATATCGTACCCGAAGCTGAGCGACGTCGTGCTCGAGGGGGATGATGCGGACGAGCAGTGGAACCGTCTGTACGTGCAACTTCTCGGGTACATGAGGCGCATGTACCACATCTGCAGGCTGGTGCACGCCGATCTCAGCGAGTACAATATTCTCTACAACGACGGGTTGCTCTACATCATCGACGTGTCGCAGAGCGTGGAGCACGACCACCCCAAGGCTCTCGAATTCCTACGCATGGATATCAAGAACGTCGGAAACTTCTTCCGGCGCCGCGGAGTTGCCACGTTGAGGGACCGGGCTGTGTTTGATTTCATCTTTGCGAAAGACGGTCCGCTCACCGAGCCCGAGCTGACTGAGGAGATCGAGAGGCTTTGCCGTGAGCAGCCCACGGCGTCGAAGGAGGAGGGCGACTTTGGGAACGAGGATGTCGATACGGAGGTGTTCAGGAATCAATATATTCCTAGGAATGTACATGAGATCTCTGATCTAGGAGATACCATCGACCCCGACGACCCGCTGATCCAACACCTCATCAAGACCAAGAATGACGCGGAAGAGGCCGACGGAGACGAAGCGGGCGCCAGCTCAGACGACGATTCCGAGGGCGGTGGGGTTTCTCTCGCTTCGGGAGAGGAGGATTCCGATGACGACGACCGGGGTAAGATGAAGACGCCGAGGGGCCACAAGTTTGAGGACCGGGATGAGAAGAAGGCGAGGAAGCAGGCGGTCAAGGAGGCGAATCGCGAGAAGAGGTTGAAGAAGATGCCGAAGCACATCAAGAAGCAGCTCATTGCTCGGTCGTCGAGGAAGTAGCTGTGTTCTTACAGAGGGAAATCGGGAAAAGAAAAAAAAATGGTTCTTCGTGGATAGGTTCGGGCTCAGGGATCGGCCGGAGTTAGAGATCATTGATGGTTTAGCATATATGGTTTTATGTTTCCATGGTTTTTAACGAATTGACGTTTTTGGCTTTCTAGAGATGGGAAATGGGAAAGGAACATGATTCGACCTATGAGATCTTCTTCCTACACCGTGAATATGTGGACCTAGCATCTTGCAACAGCTTCAAGGCATATCAAAGTGATCTGCACCGATATCGATCATCTCCCTGGCTCTTGCCATGGTTCAGCGCGGCCGACTAACCCCATTGCGAGTGTCCAGGTGAAGCAAAACATAGGCAACAGCGGAGCAGAGCCAGAAAACAAGCCATCCGGCATCGCATGATTCAAGGCGACAGAGCAACGGCGAAACACAGGCGCTGTAGCGCAATGAAGAAGACAGCATGGGAAAACGAATACGATTCAAGCCCTAACATAACCTGAAGCCAACACACACGACTTTGTCTCCCACAAAGTGCAACGTCACCACTGCCAACAGCTAGCGCAAGCCATTGTTGATTCCCAGATTCCACGAGGCACGACGTACTGTACTTGAGCTGTGTCTCGAGAGCATGCTGGTCACGATATTAGGGGACTGTTGCAGCAGCACAAGCTCGGTTGTCCGTCCACTCCCCCAAACCAGATTTGGGGAAAAGGCTACAGATAGATCTTTGGGTGGCTAGCACTGTAAGACTCTCTCACATTTCCACACATCGGTTACTAGTCTGGAATACGCAGGGGCTACATGCGACGTCCCGTTTGAAGCCAGGGAAATGTCGTGGCAAGGGCGGCGGGTCACGATATGGGCCGAGCCTATGACGCCAAATAAAGGTGGAAGGATAGAAATATGCATTCCCGGGTCAGTGCATCGCGAACTTGCCTGCTTGAGAGTGCTACCGAGGAGGCTGTGTAGGTAGTCGAAAGGGAAGTTGCGTCCTCTTCCCGCGAAGGAAGCCCTGGACTAGTTTCTCCTCCTTCGCTAGGATTTCAGTCGGCTTTTCACTTGTATATGCTGTCGTTTTCTATGCTGTGCACATGTGCACTGTTTCAACTAGTCAGGGCCCCGGGGGAAACCAATATGGATGCTTGGGCAAAGATAACGGCGACGGAGAACAGCAGGTTTGCCTCAACAAACTGAAGCCGATGTTGGGCAACAGTCCTCATATTGGTCTAGATATGCGGCGTGTTTGGCCAACGCCGCAGCAACGTTGGATGGGCAGACTTCACGTTGCTCCTGTTTGCCTTCAAGTTGTACCAGGAAATGCAGGGTTTCTCGAGGAGAGATGGGCAGTTTGTCAATCGACTCTTGACTTCAGTCGGATGCGGCGAAGTACAAAATGTCTCCGTCTCTCAGACCAGGTCTCCAAGATGGCCTTTGGACTCACTTTCTCCTCCAAACCTCGAGTCCTCGGCTACCGCTTTACTTACCAGCTGCACATCTCAAGAGTTTCCTTTTTTTTTTTTTTTTTTTTTTCTTGTTCTTTCTTCACTCGTTAGGAGACTCCGTACAGCTTTGGGTATAGAATCAAGTCCTTTGCTTCTTCCACCACGATCCAGTCATATTGTTCCCCTTGTCTCCTATAGACACGGCCGAAATTTGAATCTGCGTTTTCACCACATATTATCGAAGAAAGTCATGATTTCCTTCATTCTCCTCACCCTCTCGTTGGCCGGAGGCGTCTTCCCCCAGCCAAACGGCTGCGAAAGCCCGCCGCCCTTCGCCCAAGGCGAGGACTCCACGCCAACGTCGTGGACGGCCCCCGTGGCGACGTACACGCTGGCCAGCTCACTCAGCTACGAACACCCGACCCCGGGCACCTGGCCGGTCGTCAGCACCTCGGTATACCACGACGGGGCCGGGTATGGAAACCCCGGAGACAGCTACAGCTACGCAACGACGGCGACGGAGTCCAACGCGGCTGGGTATCTTTCGGGCTCCGTGAGCGCTTCGGCCGCTAGCAATGCCAGCTCGACGACGACAAAGGAGCATGCGTCGGCCTCTCAGACCGAGCATGGGACTACGGGTGATGCGGCACAGCTTCGATCGGGGGTTTGCGTGGCTATGATTATAGCGGTGGGTGCTGCGGCCCTCTACTAGGTCCTCTTGGGACCGTTTGCGTAGGATATCCTCTGGGGAGTGGGGAAGAGTGAGGAAGAAACGAGTTTACGGGAGGGACTGCGACTACGAATGGAGGTGCTTTGCAATTTTTAGTTAGTCGTAATTCGATCGAGTTCGATGTTGGTCGTGATGTGCGCTTGGGTTTGGAACGAACAAAAGGACGACGGGGAGGGAGGAGGAAGAAGAAGAAGAAGAAGAGGAGGACGAAGAAATGTTGAGTAGTTTTACCAATGTCGTATAAGCTCCACTTATGGAATATTGACTGGACTGGAAAAGGATTTAATAAATGAGTTAATAAAGTATCAAAGTATTCATGTTGTTATTTGATTCTGCATTTTCCATTGCCACGCTTCGACTTGTCCAAAGTCCACTTCCAAGAGTCGGCGACGATCCTGGGTTCGTGGAGTGCAGATTATGTGGCATTTGCTCCGCAGACAAGTTGAAAATGCCGTCGACAATGAGTAGGTTTTCTTCGGTGGATGCCTACTCTATATTCGCTCGAGGTTCAAGGCAGGCTCCAGAACTCCAGGCTGTCGTTCCTCCAGTGCATTTTCCACTTGTTCGCGAACCTGCATATGCCCGAATCGGGCAAGGAGGCGCGACACCAGCACTGGAACCAGCACCAGTAACAGGCCAGGCCAACCCCGGTGCGCAACAGTGCAAACGGGATCTAGGCTCGGCCAGGCAGCCTTCGTCAAGTCGTCAAGTCGGTGAGAGGCCCAGCCCAGCAGCCTCTCCGCTCTCAGCTCTGACGCTCATTGCTTGTTGGAACGCACAATTCCCCTCTCTCAAGAGTCCATCCACGAGCATCACCGTTCAGGCCCTTCCTCGGCTGACATGTCCTGATTCCCCTCTTCGTTCCTCTTCCTCGATGAGTCCATAACAAGCTGCGTGACTTGGACCGTCCAATACCAACGGATTTCCTGTCGTCATCATGGGCTCGAAATTCGTCGACATTCAATAGGCAAGAGGCGCCCTGGCGAATCACGAGCACTCGCCACCCTCCAAGCCTGCATTCGTTGGCATCTTCGGCACAGCTGGACCAGGGGAGGGGGTGGGACAGCCTCGTTTCTACAATTCGATCACTTTCTCTGAGCCAACGAGACGAGGGGAAAATAGACAAAAAAATGCTTGCTGGGGGGAAGTTTCATTTTTAGTCTGTCCCCCGCCACACCCCTTTTGCATCCTTCTGTAGAAGCGCCCGTCTTGCATCTGTGGGTTTTTCCCTTTTACGTGCTTGGTTGGCCTGCTCTCTGGAGTGCGCGTCACTTCTGATCCATTCGGAACCACTCAGAATAGACCGTCCTCGTGAATCTCTGTCGTGTGTCGGGCATCCTGCGCCAAATATAACCAAAAGAGACGTGGGGAGATTTCTTCCCGTTTCCGACCTGGATGGTTGGTCTTCGGTCTTCGGTCTTCGTGGCAAGAGGTCCTTGGTCAGGCTCTGCCTTCTCGTCTTGGTTGCTGAAACCATTGCAGTTTCTCTCTCGCCTCTAAGAATCAGACATTTCGCAACCCTTCCCTTTGGTAAGATATGTGGGAGGAGAGGGAAGAGGTGAGTAGGGATGAGGGGAAGGACTAAGAGTGTTGGGGGTTTGAAGAACAAGATTATGGACGGCCTTTTGGATGGACACCCGGCCGGGTCTAGTCTCAAGCGCCACTCCGCCTCGCCTTCTTTTTCGGCTTGGGCTATGGTTGGGCCCGTTGGCCCTCCTTGCCGACTGCGGAACTGCGAACGGAGCCATAGGCATCTTGTGATCTCATGGTATTTTGAGAGAAGAGGCTGGATACTTATATGTGGTAGTTTATGCGGACTAGCGTTCCTTTCACTTCCCCCTTCCTCTCTCAACTTCCCATTTTGTAGCGGTTACCTATCCTTTTTTTTTCTTTGAATAGAATATTTCTGATATTTCTCTGATATTCACCTAAAGTGATCAAGTACTACATATCATTTCTACCTCTCAACGATGTTAGTCCAAAGACCTCAATCGGCCCTTGTAACCCGAGACCCCCGCCCAAGGCCTCGGCCTCTATGTCCCTCCCTCCTCCACGGCCTCGAGTGCAACGACCGCGAAACTTGCCCTGCATCCCATGATCCCAGGCTCACACAGAGGAAGCGCTGCGGCTTCGGCCACCCGCGCTCACCTTTGGCGAGAGGCGAGCGTAATAGGGTCCAGACGTCGACGGAACGTTACCGCGCCGCGTGGGAGAAGATGAAGAAAGGGCTATACGGAGGAGTTGTGTTGAATACGGCCCAGAAGGACGGTGTTACTACGGCATTTGGAGATTGGTACGGCATCCGGAATACGGAAGTGATTGCGAGCTTCAACTGCTTGAGGGGAGGAGGACTAGCTGTGCCAGGTGAGATGGGCAAATCCAACTCCATTTCTCTCCCCCCCTTCCTCCCCAAGTTGGCCGTCTTAAGAAGAAGCAAACAAGGCTAAATAAGCATCCTCGACGATAGGCCTACCTCCGGCCTTTGTTCGTCCGACAACATTTGTTCATTTCGGCACAAAAGACAAGCACCTCCGGAACGTCCCACCCTGGGATGAACCAGAAGAAGAACAACCCCCCAAGTTCCAACCTCTCGCGCAGGCCCTCCGCGTGCGCCGCCCGGACATGAGCCTCCTCTCCGGCTTCCACATCGTCACGACCGCCGGCTGCCTCCGCCGCCTCACCAACTTCCTCGACGGCGAAAACCACCGCGATCTCGACCGCACCCAGCGCCTCGACATCGAGGTGCGCGAGGACACCGTCTTCATCGGCCGGTGGGAGGGCGACTGGCGGAACCGCATGCACACGGGGTACGGGAAGCAGTTCGAGGAGCTGGCCACGTCGTACGATACGTTAGTACCCGATCTGAAAGATACGCTTAGCAGCCACGTGGCCATGTCCTACGACATGGGCGATTTGAAACTGGTCGTCCAGGCGGAGGTGGACGCCCTTTGCTGCAAGTGCCACACGGCTTCGAAAGGGCCCTGGGGCGCCCCTCCCGAGGATCATTCGCCGCCTCCGAAACGAAGGTTGTCGAGCGGGCGGTTCGACGTGCTCTCCCTCGACACGGGAAACGGGGAAGGAGAAGAAGAAGAGCATTACGGAGCCGTGACGACCGCCAGGGAGGGGACCAAGATCCTGCACGCCGGAAGACAGGTCGACCTATCCTGCTGCGTCGAAATCAAGACCCGCACGGAAAAGGCCTTCCACAAACCCTCGTGGCCGGATTTCATGGCCCAGCTCTACTTCCAGCGCACATCCAAGGTCTTCCTCGCCCTCCACAGAAACGGCTTGTTCCTCCCCGAGGAGATGTGGCAGTGGGACGTCGCCAAGGCCCTGAGCAAATGGGAAGCTGAGAATCAAGTGCTGCTGGCTAGGCTCGTGAAGCTGTTGGAGAACGTGAGGTCGAGGGCTGTCGAGGCCGCCGAGAAGGCGGGGGGTCAGTGTAGGATGGCGCTTGTGCTGGGGCGTGAGGAACAGCAGGCGGGTGGGGATGGGAGGAGGGTAACTTGGGATTGGAAGGCGACGTTGTATGAGAGGGAGGGGTCAGATTCGATGCTGCCCGAGGAGCTGTAAGAGGCTTCTTTTTCTTCCCCTTACCCTCTGGAGATTTGGGTTTGTTATCGTTTTTTTGACTGGCTGGGGTTTATTTTACATTCCTTTGGGAACACGTTGATGTCGTCGATTCCTACCAATTTCCTTTGTTTGTATTGGGCGGGCATGTTTTTGGGTTTTGGGCATGGAAGACAACCATGATCATATATCAATTTGTATACCATAGGCACACTGGTTGTGGTCTTTACAACGGACGAGGTGATATACAGAAACCAGATCAATGAATGCAATAAGCTTTTTACCATTAACTAGCCAGAATGAAACAATCCGACCCAAATGCTAGCAACAAGAGAGGCCCCTAATGTGATCCCCAAGGTATCCGAAAGAAAGACAAAAACTCCATGATATACAATCCACCAAATGTCTTCTTAGTCGTAAAATGAAAGAAGCGGAAGAGAGAGGGGGAAAAGAAGGGAGGGGAGGTTCAAACTTTTCCAAGTTTGAGGCGAGTGTCTCAAAGGATGGATTGCGGCCCCGATGGTTCTTATCAAACCAGCTGCGGTCTGTACTGTAGAACTCTTCGGTGACCCGTTGCAGATCCCAGAACCAGGGATCATCCAGGTCTTCCTTCCAGGACGGAGGTTCTGAGCATGGGTCACGTCTATCACGAAGATGCCGCAGGCACCTCAAGCACAAACTGGGGACCCAAATCACTTCCGGCCTCAGCAAAGGTTTCCAACCCAGCCACCGCCACTGGAACAGGAATGAGGAAACCAGACGAGTCTCGCTTGTAAGCCAGTAGGCCGTTGGGGCCTTTTTGGTTGCCGACAAAGAGGATACTCTGGTCATCGCCACCGCCGAGTGAAATCATACGTGGGAGAACTCCGCCAGAGGAGACCTGAGACTTGAAGGTGAGGCAGCCCTTGCTGGAGGCGCGGAAGTGGGAGATGCTGTCTGTATCGTTGCCGGTGAGACGGTTTGACACATATAAATCTCTTCCGTTGGCGGAGAGGACAACCTCTCCCGCGGCGGCGGTCGTGGCATTTTGGGGAGGGAATGCGTCACCAAAGGTGGGAATGGAGTAGAGATCGGTGAAGTCGATGGATTTATCGGAATAGGTGAGCTTGTAGGTTAGAAGCTTGTTGGTGCGTTCGCAGACGACGGTGTAATGAGTGGCCGCACCGCCGTTGGAACCACGGAAGACGCCGTGGCGGGGACCACAGCCTGACTCAACGACAAAGTTATTGGCGATCTCGAAGGCGTCATCCTTGGAATTAATGACGACGAGGCTATCTGTGCCGAGATCGTTGACAACAAAGAACTGGCCCGTGGGATCGAGCACAGCCTGGTGGGGATGAGCACCGAGCTGATCAGGACCAAGGGCACCCTCGCTCTTGAGGGTCTTGATCAAGGTCGCGGATCCATCCGCAGCCGACGTATCCCAGATGTCGATGGTACCGTTACCATAAGCAGAGCCAACCATGCGCGTCTTGTCCTTGTTGAACTCGAGGTGGACGACACCGGAGGAGCTGGCTACCTCGCTCAGCTGCTTCAGCTGGTTGGCCTGAGCATCGAAGCTGAAGAGGCGCAGCTTGTCGGCGTTTTCATTGACGGCGTAGAAGAGCTCGGGGCTCTTGAAGAGGAGCCAGCTTGGTCCAGTGCCGGGCTGCTCGTCTTTGCCGACAACGGAAAACTCGACGCCGTTGAACTGGGTGACGAGGATCTGGCCTGGAGCACCGAGGAGGAGAGTCCTTGTGGAGGGAGCGTCTTGGCGGCGGAGAGGGGAGCTATGGCGCGACGGCAGAGCCGAAGCAAGTCCGAGGGAGAGGAGAATAGGAAGAATCTTCATGGTTGTGGTGTTGAAAGGACTGAATCTAGAATATGTGTGGAGTGGAGAGTGAAGAAGTGAAGAAGTGAAGAAGTGAAGAAGTGAAGAAGTGAAGAAGTGAAGAAGTGAAGAAGTGAAGAAGTGAAGAAGTGAAGAAGTGAAGAAGTGAAGAAGTGAAGAAGTGAAGAAGTGAAGGAGTGAAGGAGTGAAAGTGGAATTGAAATCGGTCAATTCTATCAAAGGATGCTGATGCGAGATGTAGAAACTCCAACGATGAAATGAGTAGGAAGCTAGAAAAGCAATATCAAAAGCACAGCTTCTGATTAAAGAATTGATCAAATATTTTCAGGTGGTGAGAAATCTTAGGAAATCTCGAGCCAGTACGTACCCATTCATGAGGCAACAGAAGGAGGAAGGAGCGACGGATCAGCTGTCTTGTGGCAACAAAGTATAAACTTATCAGACAGATGAGGTGCAAGTTATATAGTTGATTCCCAACAGCCTTCACCTGCACATTTTGGGTTTCTCGACCCCAGATCCTACCTTGCCCCTGTGGCCATGGCTGGCCAGGACCATTGGGGGGATGGTTCCATCCTTCCTAGGAATAAATCCAGCCTGGTCATCCGAAATGGCACATCGAATGCTTCATTGGCACAACCAAGTCGTGAGCTTCGGGAGCCGATCTCACGCAGGGGCATTCTCTAGAAAGGGTTGGATCAGCGAGAGCCCGACCGGGCTTGGGGTCATCCACAACGGACCAGTGGCCGAGGCCAATGACGGCCGTAGGGCCATTTTAGCTTGTCCGACGGTTTCAGACATGGTGACCCGCGCGGGTCTGTCGACCAACCGACCTGCTGAATAGAGCTCGCCATGCATTGAGCACCACAGGGCTATGCAAGCCGCAGGAGGGCTCGGCCAGGCCAGGCCCTGGGCCCTGGGGCGGGGGCCAGGGAACAAAACTTGTTTGGCACAGCTCGTGGTGAGCGCCAACAATTGGATGAGACGGAGCACAGCTTCAGCGTTCCGCGAGGGAGCGCAAAAGCCTTACCCTTGGGAAGGGTACAGTGCCAGTGTTTTCCCGTTTTCGACCGGGCAGTGCAACAGTGATGGAAAGACGCAGGGCTTGGCAGGAGCACGATGTGTCCTTCGGTGGAGGAATTAACTCGATGGGAGGATGACATCTCTTCTCCTTCGTCTCATCTCATCGCTCAGATATCTTACAGACTTAGAGATGCAACCGAATTCGTTGAGTTCATTCAATGAAACATAAAGAAACTGGCCTCTCGGAACTGGGCATTTGCAACCGCAACGTTGCGCCGGCGTTGGTCCATTCAACCCCACAACTTTATTTGTACACTGGCGGCAACGTATGTTAAGTTAATCGAGGGCTCCTGTACAGCAAATGGTCTCATCGCGGTCCGGGCCGCAGGGACTTGAACGGTTCAATTGTTTGAGAGGTTTGAATTTCTCCAATTATGTTGGAATCGGGCATGGTTCTCAGGAGTCCTGGCGACTACTGCCTACTGCTACCTAGGCACTCACTCTCTTCTAGGCTCGAGTTCATATGCTTCAATAAAGAATACCACGACCCGTCCTGCGTTCCATTCCAACCTCAAGCATTGTGAAAGACAGATAAAATAGCCTCCAGCACCTCGCCCGTCTCTCATGCCCTGTTCGTCGACATGGACGGCGTTGAGTCCTCGTTAAAGTCCGGTCCGAGGTGGATGTTCTAAGAGGTGTTTTCCAGCCCCATTTCTTACTACTGGCCACCTGCTTCCCTTGGGTCTAGGTGCATCTCAAAAGGACAATCTCGAGCCGTTGACATGATATCCAACGACGGAAGGAACCCCCAAAGCTCCTTCCCTCCTTCCTCGTCGCCTGCAAGCCCTCGTTATAGCTTTATAGGCAATGATCCAGCGAGAACTTCCAACCGAGTAGCTCAAGTAGGTAACACTGCGACCAATGGCCAAGTGGTCATGGAGCGCTCAGAAGGCCAGAAAAAAATATTTTTCGTAGCAACGCGGGACGCGAGGCTTCGAATCCTATGAGTGGTACCGCGGAGCGAGCTTTTTTGCCTCTCCCCCCTTCTTTTTCTTTTTTATTTTTCCTTTCCTTCTTTTTCCCTTCTTTTCTTTTTTTTCCCCTTGCCGTTCCGTGTCTTTCTTTCATATCCCTACCCGATCGCATCCCGAGCAGATCATCCGGCCTTTATATAGGCTCTAGGCTTACACTCAGAATTGTATACGGACCTGAACCATTTGATAAAAACTTTGCTCTTGCTCCCACTCCATGTATCCGAGACAAGGTGGATATTTAAGGCTGTCCCGGGTTCTTGCTTTCTGTAAGTACGAAAACAAAGCATTCCGCCAGGCCTCCTTTAAAGTAGAGGTGTCGACACATGCTGTCGCCCTCTATCTCCTAGACAACATCATACGCTTCAAGGCGGGGAAGATGAAGAATGCTCCCATATGCCTTTGGTAAAAATGTCCTTCGAGTTCGGCACCTGATGGGTCTTAGCATTGACCGCATCGAAAAATGGAGGGGACTCAACCAGGTACTTTGAATGAGAGAGGCCGGCAATAAGTATAGTTATGACACCGAGTAAAAGGCAGGATTATCCCGTGGTGCGGATGCTTCGCCTTGGTCCTCTATTTGAAAGACTGTTTCGTTACGACGTGTACGACTTGGTTCGGATTGTCATGATGTTAGTCCGCGCTGTTCTGGTCCGCGCTCCCTGGGTAGAGTGAATGCTGTACCTCTGAGATCCTCTAGAAGACCATTGCAGCAGCTGTACTCACCATGCCAACATTTCTCAATGATGTGGCCTAGAGGTCCAAGCCGTGTTGTATCAGGAAATATGTTCTCTGAGAATAGGGCTCGAACCTCATCTCCGTCCTTTCCCTGATAAGGGGGCTCCCCAGTCACAATTTCGTAGACCAGCGAACCAAAGGCAAAAATATCCCCTTGGATCGACAACGACGGCCCAGGGTAGCAGTAGCTAGCAGGGCCTTCAACTAGAAGGGGGGATTGATCGAGCGACGACCCCGCAAAATCGGCTATCTTAGGATGAAGATTGCTGTCTAGGAAGATATTTGAGCTGGTGAGGTCGCCATGGATAATGCCATTCTTGTGAATAAATTGAAGGGTCTCGGCGATTTGCAAAATCCAACTTGACTGTAGTTGGCGCTTTCTCTCGACATCAGCGAAGGATTTAAGATCGAGTTCGGCAGCATATTCGAGGCGTATTCCATCCTCGACGACACCGTGAAAGGTTAGTATTCCCCTATGGCATCCCTCCTGTGTGATCCGCTCGTAGATTCGCCGTTCAACGTCGATACAAGGGGCGAATTCCGGGTCAAGTGGCTTCTTGATGACGGTATTAGAAGATGAATCAAGGACTACAAGACCAGTGCTGCCATAGCTGACTAGGTCCTCCATACCAAACCCGTTAGGCCATTGGATCTCGTCTTGCACCATTAGGAGGGGCCCGGACTGGGTCTTGCATTAAGTCGGAATGGTGTTGCGAGTCTTCAACGCAGTCTGGACAGCGAGCTAGGAGAAGGAGCAATGATAGGGCGATAGTGGATGTGGGAGCGCGCCAGAACAGGGAACAAAGTTTGAACACTGACAATGTTCAAAGTGATGGAGTTTGGACGTGGCAGGCATTATTAGTCAGCAAACGACCACCCACAATAGCAACACTACCAAGTACACACTTGCACTACATCAATGAACCTCGTCTTGGTGCAAATGCCAACCGCGCCGCAGGGAGCACAGCAACGGGAACACTGCCTTTCGCCGTCAACCTTGGACCATTCCATCTATTTCCGAACCTGCTCTCAGTGATATCAATTCGCCACTACCTTTGGCGAGATGGATAGATCACAGATGCCATACACAAGTCTTCTGGGTATTACTCCCGTCCATAAACCATTCGTCCTTCTAGGTCAACTGACTTGAAAATCGTAGACCAGCATAACAGACTTATCGCCGAGGTGCTCACTCGGTTCCGTGCACTCTGCCACTTCGCCACAGTTCAGGCAGATGCCGAAGGAAAGGATCCCGACCCGACGGCGATGGGTGTCTCGCGGTTATCAATGCAGCTCGAATTCGAAGGTCTAGTATGTCACCCGCATCTCACTTCGCTCAAGTGGAGCAGAGCCTTCGGAATGTCACAGTGTCGGATTTAATTGCTAACTGCTTCTATCGTAGAACACTGCTCTTAAAGATCTCCTGGCTTTGAGTCGTCGCATTAAGGAGCTCTGGATTTTCGGGCCTCTTGCTTCCGATCAAGACTCGACGCGCCAACAGGCCGGCGACCTGGAGCGAGATGTGCTGCAGGTTGCGAAGCTCGTCAATAGCTTGGAGGAGAGCACTATGAACGAACTAGCAACTAACTATGGCGGTGCTTGGAAAGACAAGCCAAAGGAAACTGGCCAGGGTCGTGGCAAGGCCTGATGTTCGAACCACGGCCACCTTCGTTCCCCCCTTTCTTCCCCTCGCTGCGGGACGACCGGTTGGATCGACATCCGTCAATCCTGCATCTTGAATTATGAGGTCTTGGATGTCTCCAAATGTGGTGTTTCCACGTTCCTTCAAATAAGTGAAGCCTCTTCCGGTAGATAACGGAAGAATTAGTCGTCAGAAGAAAATGTGGTGGATTCCCATCCCTGGAAAACGCGAGGATCCTTTACCGACCATATTGTCAAAACAAACGAACGAACGGCTTAACGGAATTAACGGCATTAACATCAGCGATACTGTTCACCCTAATTGACGAAACTTGGAGTATCCGGCGGGTCTACAAAGGAGGCGAAGGACGTCCAAGGGTAGTGTTTGGCGGGGGAAACCGAATAAACATGATCCCTGTGGACGGCACTCGATAACTCATGAAGCCTCGTTCCTGAAGGGGAACTGGCTAGGAGGACATTTTCTAGGCGCCTCGAGTCAAATTCTTGGACCCGTCGCCAGAGCTGGACGGGACTACTGACAGGTTCCCTTCCTATTAGCCCTTTGCCGCGGTATTGTCTACGTCTTCCTACTGCTATTCTGGATCACTGCCCGGTTCCAGTTCAAGATGTCAAGGGTATCAAGACGCATTGTGGACTCCGAGGCTCTATCCGTTGCTTTCGATGCTGAGTTTTGGCCGGCGATCCAGTTTGTGTAAGGATTTGTACAAGAATTCTAGCAATACGACGCGGTAGAAGTGCAGGAATATCAATATGAAGATATCTTGCCTCAAGATCCTCATTAGTTGTGCCAGCGTCGCGTGGTCCCAAGCGCAATGTATTCGGATACCTACACTTAGCAACATTCAATGTTCATCCTAGCATATCCGGCGCTGGTCTGGTTATTATAAAGGAGTATATCCGAGGCTTTATCTGTGGGGAGTCTCTTACGCTTCTTACACTGCAACTCGTAACACAGCGTGACTCCTGCTCGACGTAGGCATTAACTAGTAGCTGTTAGCGAGTGCTCTCGAACGAAGGTTACTCTGAAGGCATCGCCAACCACTCCGCAACTCTCGAACCCTGGTCATTTCCCGTGCTTTCTAAATCACCTAGGTCTGTATCGTCATCAGAGTCATAAGGCTCAAGCCACTCGTGCAGAGAAATGCCCTTCTCACTCGCTAGATATCCCTCGGAACGTAGCCAAGAGAAGATGCTTCGGGTCGCGTTCTGGGACACGACCTCGTTCCCTATATCAAGCTTATCATAATCCACCTCTACGTCATGCATCCCCATCCTATCAGATTCTGTCGGGTACAGCCAAGTTTGACAGCCAAACCCTGCTGCGCCCGGCAGAATAACGTCACCACTGTTGCATTTCCATGCCCACCCGCCATAGACTAGTGCATGGCCGCATCTATAATGTAGTCTGACTTCGATGTCTGTATCTTCCACGGGGCTGGTCCCAAATGGCGTCCATTGACAGGTTGGGACTCGGGAGTGCTGTTCAGTCTGGCAGAGATAGAGCAGCCTACATTCGTCGGCATGTTGGATATGCGTAGACCCATCAGAACCAGACTCCGTGTAAGACGTCACCGGTTCCTGGATAAAAGATTGCACGGATCCTGTCCATGCAGCAGAATGAAGCTCAACGGGTATTAAGCCGGCTCGGGCGTTCGAGAACAGACCTTTATGGGTTCCTAACACCAAAGCACCCGCCCACAGGAATTCCAACTTTGGAGCCCGGGCCGACAAAATTTTCAGCAGCACAGCTTCGCTTTGGACGGAGCCGAGGACGGAAAATGCTGATTGAATCCAGGGACTGGCAGAATTGCAGGGGATGCCAGGTTCATATAGCACACTTAATAACAATGCCTTCAATCCCCTAATGTTGCAGCCAAGAGCAAGCAACTTATCGATATTGCAATCCTCCTGTGTCCAGTGAGTTCTGGGGCCTTCTAGGATAGGGGTCGTCGTTTTTAGAGGAGCGAAATATCGTACGGCCGGAACAGGAAGCTTCACATCTTTACCGCAGCACGGCAGATGGAGGGCAGCGGAGAGGGCTATGTCGCAGAGGTACGAAACCTGGTGGGCCGCACAATAGTCCATGACATATTGAAGAGAGATATTGTACGACGGCGCAGGTGAGGATCGAACAGGGGGAGGAGACATCGTCGCTGGCTGCGCTTTCGCTGATGTCTGAATGCTGACCGACCAAGGTGAGAAGTTCCTGGTCTTCCCGACATCGATAGTGGCCTCCCAACCCCCGCCGGGGTCCAGAAGAGCTGCCCACCACCTCAATGCGCCATTGTCGACTTCTCCTGAGTTTTTATTTTCAGGTATGTCATCATGATGTATATATTCGACTGCGGGATGATCGCCTGTCCACTCTGTGAGCGAAATCCGAGCCCCCTGCATAAGTTCGCTCCATCGTGCAGAGAGGATATATGCCCATGCTAAGAAGAGAACAGTAAGGTGGCTGCCAGAGTCAGGCCCTTCTCTAGCCTCGAATGGATATGGGGATAATGGCGTTAGGTGGATGTTCTTTGGTCGCCTCGAGCATACAGTGAAGTCGAGCTCCTTCTTAAATGATGGAAGACTGCAGGATCCGCTTGAGGTGTTCCACATCGAAGAACCCTGTGCAACAAGGACCCCATACTCTTCTTTCAAATCCAGGTCTTTTGGAAAGTACGGATGATTGCGTATTAATGCTTCGATTTTCTGTGTCGAGAGTGAGGGGGGCGCGTCATCGTCCATAGCCATTAGGTGAAGGTTACGCCAGAGCCGGAAACCTCTCCCGAAGATGGACCTACATGTCTCTGGCGTAGGTCGCAGCGCGTCGCTCTCCATACTCTTCTCAAACTAGCATCGGCCTTCAATACGCTGAGTGTCGGTCGAGCAGCAGTAGGAGAAGAGAGGAAGACGCTGGTTTGCTTAGTACATGTAGTTGTATGGATAAGTTGGGGGTCGTAGGAGGACGTTGGAACACTGAAGTCTGTAGGGTTCGGTGGGGGGCTATTGTGGGGTAAAGGAATTTGATTTGATATCAATATGAAGTTCAATGGTGATTTCCAACCATTCCTGTCTGCTACCATATTGAAGCAACTGGCACCTGCCAGCCACCGTCTGGATCATCCCACCGAGGCCAGCGTGTATTCCCCGACAGCACATTAAATGTGCGCAGCTGCAATAAAGTGCAACGTGCTTCATCGACTTTATTCCTGGATTTAGTGGAGCAAGAACGAGCTGAAATGGCCAAAGAGGCA